>JAQQZU010023565.1:0-14925 GCA_030068025.1 Parauchenoglanis punctatus | reverse complement strand
CGCACAGAAAGGCACCCTGGGTGACCCGGGGATCGAACTCAGGACCTTCTTGCTGTGAGGCGACAGTGCTAACCACCGCACCACCGTGCCGCCGCTGACAGAGGATTAACCATTGATAAAACTTTCCAAATTGAATCCAGAGGACGCCAGAACCCTGAAGTAAATAGACCAGTCCTCTAAGATTGTACATAGACAGGTAAGAGAAAAGGTTTAATCTAGCACTCTGAAGGGCTTCTATTGAAGGGTTTGGCCCTCTAGGAGAACCCGTTCTACACAGATCCCCATAACATAATGTTTCCCCTTTAGAAAAGGTTCCACATAGTAGCCATAGAACATCAGTCTCTTCACCAACACCAATCTCTTCTCTATCCAAAACACTTCACAACACATTTTTCTTAGGTTCAGTTTGGCCCTCTATGGGTAATCGTTAAAGGTTCTTTCTAGAACCCTACCAAAGGTCCAGTGCAGAAAAATAAAACTACTAGGAAGCCAGAAACTCCTAACTATCCAGCAACACCTGAGGAACTCTTTGTCTAATATAGAAAAAGGGTTGCATCCAGCAGCGTAAAGGTTTTTCAGGGAATGCCTCCCTGTGGGAACCCTTAATGTAGAACCCTACAACAGTTTTCTTTTCAGAAAACATTTAAAGTAGAACTCTTGTAAGACTGTACATATTCTTGCAGGAAGAAAGGGTTCCATGTGGCACTTTCTTCGTTTTGTTCCTCTGGGTGAACCCTTAAAGGTTCCACATATATACATATCTACAACAGAGGGTTTCACTTCCATTTAGGAACCACTGGAGACCAGACGGAAAAACAGTCTCATCTAAAACTGTGAAGCATTAATCAGTTTGGCTCTGTGAGGGAACCCTTAAAGATTGTTCGCTGAGCTCTATAACACAGCAAGCGGGTTTCCATTAATCTGCTTAATGCAGCATTTTTTAATTGAAAGCTAAAAAACAGAGTAATGGAAACAGGTGAATTTTGGAAACAATTCTTGCATATCGCAAAAAAAAAAAAAGAAACGTTTATACACTTGCATGAGGCGGTTTTTCAAACGATTTGACAAACCAGTGTTTTGCAAAATTGAAACGGAAACATGTTTTTCACATTTAAGTCACATGACATGCCATGAAGAGCAAATGGAAACACTGAATCGGCGTTACATTTCTGAAAAAAGACAGGTCCGTAATCGCATAACATCGCTCAGTGGAAACGCAGATCATTTGTTGACGTTGTCAAATTAAACAATTGCTATTTTTCTGCACCACTGAAATGGAAACCTGTCTAGTGTTTCCCTTTCAGTAAACATTCCAAGGAGAACCTACAAGAAGTCAGAACACCTGAATCATTCAAAGAACCCTCGAGTAACCCTACAAAAGGGTCCATGACTGCTAAGGTGGCTTAAGGTAAAAATTCTATGTTAGACCCTTAAAGGTTTTATGGAGAACGCTAGAGATTTATAAATAGAACCTTTCACATACTCAAAAACGTATAAACTCTGAAGATTTGTCCGAACATGAACTCAAGAATACCTTACTGTTTCCTTTAGTCCACGGACTAACACTATTAACAACAGCTAGACAGAACTGTAAGTCCTTAATATGAATAAAAGAATGTGTATTTACCTTTAGTTTGGTCATCTTGAGTATCTAAAGAGACAAAAGTAACAAAAAATGTAAGATATCAAAAAGTTTTTTACATGCAGTCTGGTAACTGGTTTAAATATCTGTATATTTATAGGGATGTAAGCAAATACGAATAAATTATTCAGGAATAAATAAGTAACAGAACAGATATGAATAGGAAGGGTGCTAGTCTTTTTTTATACAATGTTCATCAAAAAGTGCTCTTAACTGACGCACACACTATGTTCATACAAAGCAGAAGAAATTATGAATCCTCTCTGACTGAGCGTGCCTTCACACAACAACCACTGCTTCCTGCCTGTTTAACACTTCCTTCCTCTAAATAGATCTAACACAGCCTTGAGGTATTTTTGAGAGTGCTGAAACTCAGCCATTACTTTTTAACCATATCATTTAATCTATTTAATTTTTCCCAGATCATAAACCATTAAAATGTCTATGTAGAATAATAAACTGAAATATAAAAAAAAAAAAAAAAAATCACACAAATAAGGCCCAGGAACATCTCTATATCGTTATCCTCATTAGAAATGCCAGGATTTATAGATAAACATGACTATACATTTTCAAAAAGCACCCATGTCTTCAGCTAACTTTGCTGGCCAACCAACTAACTGCCAGCTAGTATTTGTGTGAAATAAATACAAGTAGGATTTCAGCACGAGTCTCGATCTGCAGTCTTAACCATTTATTTAACAGCAGCTGGCTAACTACTGAAGGTTCAACTGATGATTCCAGACTCATTTTTAAAACAAAAAGTAAAGCAAATGATCAACTTTATGATTGTACTAACAAATTCAACCCAAGACGAAACCCAGACACAAAGACAAGTTCTGCAAATTCTTGTCAAAATTCTTGTAAAGTTGTATGTTTATTCAACTTCCAGGCTAACACAGACAGAACCATAAAGGAAAACCTACCTGGGATGTCACCAGCAAAACCTAGATCCAGAACACAAAAAAGAAAGAGACAAGACACAGATGTAAATAAGAAATACTAAAACTTGAATATTGAATGCACTGAAATGCACAGTTACAGATTTGCAGTAGTGCAAAAATGATTAACAAATAATACACGCAACCAAAACATGAGCTTAAAGAGATAACGATGCTCCTTAGCCATCATCAAAACGGAGAAGATTGCTTAGAACGGATAGGAAATAATCCACAACACTGCACGGACTTCACTCTGAACTAAACATGTTTGCATTTTAGCAACACAGCTGACAACCTTTGCACCATTAATGTGCTACTAGCATTCTGTTATACTGCTGCAGTCAATAACATACTCTGTAAAGCTGCCTCCGAGTGATTATACAGCTGTCTATATCACATCGACTGCATGTAATACACTGTTCTCGTACAGAATGACACAGGGAGCATGGCGTTTATGAGCGGCGCTGCTTTGTGTCATTCAAATGGATTGAATTTGCCTGAAGGAAATCTAACAGATTACTTCCTGTGTTTATAAAACAAACACTTCCTGTGTTTGTTCAAGCACAGATGAACAGTTTTCTTTTTGGTATTCAAAGATAACAATTACTTTTTTTATTTTGATGAACACTTCCTATTAGGGCATATTGGCTTCGCGTGATTGTTTTTTTATTTCTCTAATACTATATTATATTTTGAATTGAAGTGAAGGTGCGTTTTTTGTCTTTTTTTATCATTCATTGCTCATGTTCTGGTTATGAAAATAACACAATGCTCAGTTCAGATTTGCTTGCTGGATAGAGAGTAAATTGACCAGAGAGATGAGCGTGTACCTCCGGAATTCCCTCCTTTACCGGGATCAGGTTTGTATCCATCATTACCAGCTTCAGCAAGATCTGAATCACTGAAGCCACCTATAAAAATGGAGGATGTTAACAGGAGTAACACAGAAACACGTACACATGAACACACACACAGCATATGGGCCATACCGCCATCCTTTCGTGGGGCTACAGGCTTCTTAGGCTCTGCAGAAACATACAACAGCAAAGTATTAACAGTCTGGAGACAAAACTCACTCTAACGAGTAGAGAGACATTATAGCATTGTTGCTTAAAGGCGCATTGTGTAATGTTTAGAGCCCTCTGCTGCCTGTGAGGTGAATTGCATCTGGCAGAAATATATATTGCCTTCATGCAATCGACAAACCCCCTCTGTAGATACAGCGTATGCATCATAACTTTCCTTCTGAAGAAAAAAGCAGGAGCTGAGCGCTCAGTTAAAGGTCCACTACGTAGGATTTTGAGGGTGTCTATTAGCAGAAAGGGAGTATATATTCCATAATATACTTGAATTCCGAAGGAAGCACTGGAAGGACGACAACAGGGAAGAAAGGAGGACAAGGAAGAAGAAATAAGAGGAATCAGTGTTTGCTGGTGCTGGAGAACAAGTTCGAGAAGCCAAATTTGAAAAATTGAGGATCATACCTATTATTTAGCACGCAATAAGCAAGGGAGCATGAATGTAAGTACTTGGAAGAACGATACAGGCTCCTGATGGCCACCGTACACTCTAATACACGGGGGGCATTAAGCTGGCTGAATCCTTCATAGTGGACCTTTAAAGCTGGGGGTGGGACCGGAAAAATGTACAGAGAAACTTGAAATTAAGAAACTAGTCACATTCATTACATAATAATATTGTAAAGTGGGTTTTTTTTGTTTTGTTAAAAAGGTGTCTTTAAAATTCTACATTTTTAGTGCTCATGAAACACTTTTAAAAAACAACAAACTGCACCTTTAAGTTGAAACCATCACCAGCATGATTTCCTATTGTCCACACTATCACTGAATTTGCAAACACGGAGTGTGTTGATTGGTAATACAGAACCACATCAAAGAACTTGGCAGATGATAACAGTAAGAATTTATTTTTAGAGAAATTATGAATTTATTTTAGTGTGTTTGTGTGTGTGTGTGTGGGGGGGGGGGGGGGGTTATATCATGGTGAGGACCAGATGTCCCCACAATTATGTCCCCATGTGGCTGGTCTTTATAAGGAAAACTTTCTTTTACAAAAACTGCAATTGTTTATTTAAAAAGGTAAAACAGCCAAAAGGTTTGATTTTGTCTGGTGAGGTTAAGGTTAGGTTTAGGTTTAGGCATAGCATTAATTAGCTATGTTACCAATTATGGCAGTGGAAGGTCCACTGTAAAACAAATGTTTGTGTGTGTGTGTGTGTGTGTGTGTGTGTGTGTGTGTGTGTGTGTGTGAGTGTGTGTTTATTTTACCTTCAGGTTTAGGTTTTTCTGGTTCTACAACCAAAAAGAAAATTTCAGCATATGTAATCATCAAGATAAAGCAAGGAAGCAGATTTATGCAACAGCTTTACAGCTAAAGTAAAGAGCTTTCAATTTATCAAGAGCAAACAATTTGCTTTCAACTAGAGACATAGCAGCGATCACAATTATACCTGGACCAACAGCATCACCGAGGTCAAAGCCTGGGAACAGAAAAACACAGAGAAATGTTTTCAACGGAAACACTCACATAATGCGTGGCGGCCTGAGAAAACCCTTCACATGGTCAGATTTTGACATTGTTCACTCTGAATGTATTTTTAAAATAATGTCCACTGTCTCTGTTTTGATGATGATGTGACAGCACAGGAGAACTAAAGACATTTTGATGAATTTCGAATTTTCACATACCAACAATGATAAAACAGTGAAAATATAGTGAACTTCACAAGCAAGGTTTTAGATGCGTTAAGGTAAACTCACTGCATTTACCACTTTATTAGTTAAACAGTTAAAGTCCATAGCGAGGTTCAATACACCAGAACGCACGCTGCGAGAAACAGGAATTAGTAATCAAAACGAGAGAAACAGGGGATGGTAAAAATCAAATAGAATTCGTAAACCAATGCTAAGAAACAATAATACGATAACAGTGAACAAGATTCCACAAAGAACAATAACACACAGAGCATATAAGAAGGAAAATGAATCACAAATACAACACAAAACAGGTGTACACCATCAATAACAGAGCAATTACAGGACAGAAGTGAGGACAGGATTGAGACCAAAACAAGGGCAGATGACAAAATATAAACAAAAGCACATGGAGAACTGAAGAAGAGAAAGCTGAGGTCATGTCGCTGGGTGCCGCACACTGACGGGGGAATTCGTGACAACAAAAAAATAATACAGTGGGACCCCCGAGGGACACGGTCCACAATCTACAATGGAGAGCCGAAACCGCGAATAGTAGCAAACACCATATATAAAGCCTGTTTTTTGTGTACACACATACCTATGATGTTTCATTTATAAATCACGCATAATAAGGCATCAACAACGTTAATTAATAATAAACAAATAATTATAACTATATACAGTATGTATTGTAATAAAAGTTATGTGAATGGGGTCTCACTTTCTCTCGAATGCGGTTCTGGCGTTTTTGCTTAACCTTCAACGGCGGATGGAGCAATGAAAAATATCTTGTGTACATTTTTTACATTAATGTTGACATTTATTTTTTAAACAATGTCTTAGTCTATTGTCTGTACTCATCCACCTTCTCTGATCTTATTCTGGACCTACACTGAGATGAACAGAGGCTATTGGACTAGCTGGAAAGCAGGACAACGTACGGTGAATTTATAACCTACAAATGCTTTATTTTAATGATTCCGGAGCCTGGAGACAACTGTGAATAACTGGAACCGTGGTTACCAAGTCAGCGGATATCGGAGTCTCGCTGTATTTAAAGACGAAAGCCAAGGCAAGGTTAGGAAGAGTGCTAAATAAAAATAATTTCTGTGTCGTCTTTGGTCAAATATATTACCGCTCTCGTTAGTGAATTTTTAATTTTTGTCTGTTTTCAAGAATTCAGACACAGAAACATATGATGGGTTTTCCCAGACACCTCACATGTACAACGTGTATTAAAAGACATTTGTGCATCTTTGTGTGTGGCCTCACCTCCTTCCCCTCCTCCTGGCTTGGGCGGCTTAATATCTGTATGACATGAAAAACAACAATCAAAATAATATAATCAGAGGACATCAGTCACCATGAAAGCCTTATTACATAACGCACTGTGATTATGTATTACATAGTTTATTTTCAGACTGTTGTCTGTTACACATATAGTAAATGTTCCTATAATGTCAAGTTGTATATCCCAGTTTCTCACAAAACAGTAATATGCATTGACATGTTAAAATATTGAATGCTATAATTTATTACAAACATTTGAGATTATTCCACATAATTCAACATTTCAGTTGTTGTTCAGGCAGTTGTTGTAATATCAACAGTGTACCAATAAATAAAAAAATGAATGAATGAATGAACTTTACCTGGTTTAGCTGCAGGTTTAGCTGTAGGTTTAGCTGTAGGTTCATCATCGCCTTAAGAGGAGAGCATTATAATTAATAACAATTATAAAAACTGAAACTTGCTTAATAATTGAAAATACACTTACAAAAAATACAAACACAATCTTCGGAATATGTAAGAAATGAACTAATTATTAGGAGGATACATTTTAAAACATGTTTAAAGTTACCCTGTGAGTGCTAACTTACCTGGTAAGGCATCAAAAAGATCCAAATCTGCAAAAAGAGAAAAATGTTGTTGTTAATGTTTAGCTTTTTCTGCATCATACACGGTCGATTAAAGGCTCCAGTTCAAGCATCAAAAAGCTGAGAAATTTCAAAATGAATATCTTCAGAAAATATCAAATTATACTGAATAATCGAACATGGTTTCAACAAGATACTTCCAAGTGTCATCATCTCTAATCACCTTTACAGCACTATGCAAAGTGAATAATATTGTTATTAGCAAATAACACAGGTTGCAAGTGAGGTGGTTTTGTAGCAAATGATGAAGTTACTAATCTCTGGTTTTCCAGTAACTCCACCGGAGAAATGCTTTGTATACAAGCTACAGGTTACAGGGAGGAGTTGGGTAACTCTGTTGGCTTTCCACCAAATGTTTTGCACACATGCGCTTTCTTTGATTGGTCAGGATTTCGACAGTGGTTGCTTTGATTTTTACTGGACATTTTTACCGGTTCTCATTTAAGGTTGCTTTTCCTCTTCTGGTGCATTTTTATTAAGGAAAACTATAAAACTAGCCTTACAATTACATTGCTAATAGTTCTACACAAACCCATATGACAACCTTTAGTGGCATTTATAAATTATTAATACCCATAATTTAACATCAGTAACAACTTCTGACATTTCTACATGCAGGTATAATCTTACAATCTTCACACCCTATAACAGGCAATAATGACCATTTACAACCGCTCAAGTAAAGCAAGCCCTTGTTTTTACAATCTTAACACTCGATGACAGACATAACACAATAATACCATTGTTTTCTATAGCTAAGATAAACCAATCTTCCTTTTCAACATTATGACAATAACGACACATTCTGTAGCTAAAGCCAAATTTTTTGAACATTCTTCACACTGTGACAGACACATGACGGAATAATGAATTTTTTTCTATGGATAAAATAAAACAAGCTCCTTTTAAGCATATGTAACACCATGCCATAATAATCACTGTTTCTATAGCTAATGTAAGGCAAGCCCATTTTCAAACAGGCATGACACATTAATGACATTTTTAAAGCCGGTGACATAATAGCTAAAGTAAAGCAAGTCCCAATAACAATCCTCACACTTTATAACCAACACAATAACAATATTTATTTCTATTTCTAAAATAAACAATCCTGTTTTTACAATCTTCACAATCACATTGACACAATAATGACATTTCTCAGTAGCGTAAAGTGAAACAAGTCAGTTTTTTTTTTTATCAGTGTTCAAACTCTGTGATTGACTTATGACGCAATAATGATATTTTTCTATGGCAAAAGTAACGCAAGCAACTTTTTAATCTATCTTGACTCTACGACTGACACATGACACGATACTGACATTTATTTTTTCTATGTCAAACAGGAGACCCATATTTATGTCACTTTTACATCATTTGTATTCATCACCATCACAAAAATGTGTTCTTAACAGTAATGAACCTAAACAAGTTACACTTGGTCAAGGGACAGAATTAAAGGAAAAGTCTTATAGGTTGGCACCAAACAAGTTAGGTGTGAAAGGAATAGGATAAACATGCTAAGCACACTAATTAATATTATTAATTATTGCTAAGCACACTAACTATAATTCTACATTCAATCATAGACTATTTGCTATAGAACTGAACTGCTTACTTTAATGACGTTTGGTCAAATTTACCCTACAGTAACCTCTATTTAATGGTCATTCTCACATTTTTGGTTTAATGTAAGAAATCTTTGCCATTAGGTAACACAGGTTTTGATTAAAAAAAAAAAAGAAACATTTAGGGCTAGTTATAACTCAGTGGCTAAAATTCTATGCTAGTCATCAATCTGCATGTTGGTAACACCACCAGAGTATGACTGAGCCACTGAGCCCTGCCAATGCTTGACTCTGGTCAAAATATGCAAAAACCGCACACGTGTATATACGTACATAATGACAACAGCACCAAAACCACATCCTGTGCAATGGGTTGCCCTACTTAAATTAACAACTTAACCTTATACAATGTTCTTGCCCTTTATTCATGAATCAATTTCAGACCTTTTAAAGACTTTGGCAGATTGTATTTTTTTTTTCCCCTTTACAGACTTTCTATGTTCCGTTGAAACGTAATGTTCCGGTTTTAAAGGTCATTAACTGTACCAAGAAAAGAAAAAATGAAGGTGTTACACTTTACAGAGGAGTGTTAGTGCAGAAAATGGTATATTTATTTTAACAGATTTAGAGCCCTGAAGTCTAACGGGCACCAGAATATACAAAATACTTTGCCTTTTCCATGACGTGTGCCTGCAAATACGTTTATTTCTCCTGAACTATCCATACCTGTACAAGACCCTTGCAAAACAGTGAAACATCGGGAATATTGCCAGTAAAGGAGACTTCAGAAAAAATTTGAATTAGGTCTTCACCTCAACTTGTGTACTCATACACACCCTGCACTGCATATGTCACTGCCTCAGACCAGCTCCTAGTCCCTGCGAATAATTTCCATGATAAACAAAAATGTTTAAAACATTTCAGATCTGCATTTTAAAAAGATCTTAACATGTCTAATATTATGACAGTGCTTATGAGTGCGACTGTTTGAATGAATCATTTATGAAACCTGAAACCGGCAGTGTGTATCTATAGGTTGCCATGGTGATGTTTGGTGGTTATTAATGTTTGTCTGTACCCCATGGTGATTCATGTTGACTCACAACTGAAACTAAGGAATGTTTTAGGACTGGGCGAGGCTCAGTCTGATGAATCGCACAGAGGAAGTGCAGAAAATTTGGATTTTAATTCAGCAATGCTAAGAATGAAGGAACGTGAGCTAGCATTACGTAAAGCTAGTTTTTACTGCATACTAGCTATGTTAGGACTGTGTGATCAGGCTATCCCATTAAGCCCGAATTTTGTGGACATTTCTTACATTTGACTGAACACACTTGACTGTATTTGCTTGCGTTTAGCTGAAAGTACTCAGGGAAACTCTATTGAGGTAAAATCAGGAATGCTAACCAAGCTACTTAATGAAAGCTAATTTCACCAGCTTACTGTTGGTTTGGAATACAAACAAAAATGTTTTAAAGTAAGCCAGGATTGCTAAATAATGAATGCCTTCCTTGCTAGGGAAAAGGTCTCACAGACAGTTAGCATTTATATCTATTTTCCTGTCAAGTGGAAATGTGTAGTCATTCTTTCTTCAACTCTTCAGTACAAGGCTAACAACTGAGTGCTAACATTTATCACCAGTGACAGCGTTTCTTCAAGTGAATTGTGCGTCACATGTAATTCACTTTGGATAAAAGTGCTTGTCAGAATAAATAAATGTAAACGTTGCCTGTACACGAACTACATTCAATTCAAAATATTATTCTGCACGTTTTTGTCAGTTTAAAAACGTTCTGAGGTCAGCAGTGACACAAAGTCTTATGCCATATAAAAGCGAATGGTCTCTATGGTTAAATAAAAAGCATTACAAAACCTCTACAGGCAGCCACGAGATAAAAAGGAGAATTTGATTCATGCCATCTTCTGAAAACAGCACACATCCTCGTGCTTGTGGTTTGATGCTCATGGGCACCAAGTTACAGTCACAGGAAGTGCAAGGCTCCGAGTCACGCGAAAGCAAAATATAGAACGCTGTGTGTGACTTCAGATGATACTTACGTAGTTAAATGTTGATTAATATTAGGACTGTAAATTGAACCGAATGTGTTAGAGAGGGCGTCCTGAAGCTCACTACAAGTAGAACAGGACATTTCTAGAAGTTTCTGTATGCAACATTTGTCAAATAGATAAAAATTTTCTTTTAATATATACTGCATTCACTGCATAAACTAGTAGATTGATTAGACTATTATATTCACTAGTCACTGCTGTGGGGATATCCACTAGCCAGGGCAGTGTAAAAAACAGCGAGGCAGATGGTCAAATTGTGTAAATGCAATATTTCAGACTAGATGAATTCCAGTTGTAATTGCACATTCTGTAAAACTCTGCTAGATGAGTTTTTTTTCTCCTTTCCTTTTTAATGTAATGGGATTCGCTGAAACAATTCACTCTAATATCAATTGTATGCAGTATATTGCACTCATCTGTTTTTGCTTTTGACTAGCCCATACTGTTTTCCAAGAACTCCTTATATGGGCTATATCTGTTTTCCAAATAATGGTACAAAAAGAGTTTTTAGAAGAATTCACACAGGATTCTCTCTGCTATGAATATCTCCTTAGTCGCCATATTTATAGGGCTCTAGCAGGTAATGCATTTCAGGATTTGCAGTCAATCACTAATTCACACTAAAGGCCAACACCTGAGATGTTGCTGAGTCTTTTTTTTTTTTCGTAACAGACCTAGCATACGGGTGTTGATTTTACCAGCGTTCCAAATGTGAGCTCATTCACAATGTACAGTGGTGCACACACAACGTGAGTGATAGTTACACTACAGAGCTGCTGTGAATACTACAGTGTGAAGATGTTGCGTAGTACTGTACCGCAGGCCAGGTCTTTTTCCGTTTGATGTGACGCTTAACTGAAGCTCTTGAACTCTTTCTGAATGATTTTATGCATTGTGATGCTGCTATATGACATATAAGGTATTTAAATGTTTCAATGTCATGGTACAAGAGTAATTCATTTATAAGAATGATCAACTACTCCTCAGAATGAACCCAAATTACTTGGACTGTGCATGTTGTCGGGTGCTTTCAACTAATGGATGTTCATTGCTGTGAACCCGACGATACAATTTCTAAGTCTGCTGCGCTAAATTTCCCTAAATCTGTTGCATCTACTTATTTTCTTTACATTTCTTCTTCATGTTATTTTTAATGTGTTTTATCAAAGGATTATCAATCGTAAGAGTACCACAGGGCTAAGCCCTGGAGTGAAACTAACAGAACACAATACATACTGTACATGTGCTGAAGAAACTTTCTCCAGAAATAACCATAAATTGGACTTTGTTTGATATACTGTACTTTTTAATTAGCATTAAAACATCAGTTATTAAGTAGTGGTGGGCAACGTAGCAAAAATATTACCACAATGCCTGAGCTCATCTTCACATTATTTTTCTACTCAGCAACCACACTAACCTGTAAACCTGCAATTTTCCAATCAGCCAGTTATGTGGTTTGAGTATTTCAGTAAACTATAATCTCCTGGGATTTTCACACACAATAGTCTCTACGGCTTAAACAGAACGGTGTGAAAAACAAACAAAAACCTCCAGTGAGTGGTGGTTCTGCTGGGAGAAACAATGTGAACAAAGTACATATACTTCATAAGTAACTTTGCATTACTGTAACTATGAATCGTTGTGTTTTGGTACGCATAGAACAAGCCCTTTTTACATCGGCAGCAGGTCCACCTCTATGGAGCCGCCATTCTGCGCTGCTACAGCGGCCCAGAACGGACAAACCTCTAAAGAGCGCCTTCTGCAGTGCATGTGTTTACAAGCAGCAGCATAAATCCAGCAGGAAGATAAAGAAAAAGAAAGGGAGACAAGGAAGAAAAAAGAAGAGGAATCAGTGTTTGCTGGTGCTGAATAACAAGTTTGAGAACTCAAATTTTGAAAAATGGAGGATCGTATTTATTATTTAGCACAGAAAAAGCAAAGGAGTGTGAATGGAAGTACTTGGAAGTACACTACGGCACCATATGCTCTAATACACAATTGAAAAGGGAGGGGTAAGTGAGGGGTGTTCAGGTTGAATCCTACATAGTGGACATTTAATGGAAACGTGCCTAGTGAGCACAGGCTCCTGAAAACGGGAAAAGTTGAAAATTACCAGGTTATAGAAACGTCCAATTTCCACGATTACGGCATTTCACAAAGAAAATGAGAAAAAAATACTTGTACTAGGTACAAAATAGTTGGTCAGTTACAGCTTGCAAATGAGTAATAAATGCGTTATAACAGCACTGATTATGAAAATGATGTATTACAATGTTATTATATCGCAATAATCACATTAGTATGACATCATCATATTTCTTACCCTAGTTTTTAGCCTGATGGTACACTATATTTGTATAGCGTAAGAGCGTGTATTTAGTCCACTGTACAAATCGATATGCATGAAGAACTCGTTGTTCTCTTGCAGAATTTTCTAAACGGATAGCATTACAATAACAATAGATGTGCTGTTTTGTTCCACACTATATTCAAACCAGATTGTAACTGGAGTGACTCACAGAAGGAGCATGCTTGAGGTTTTCCAAATAAGTCATGCTCGTCTTCAAGCTTCTACTCAGCACTTATAACCACACAGATTTAATAATAAACTGAACCGGTCCTAGACTTTTTTGGTAAGGTGTGGCACGTTTAGGTTATACAATGTTGCTGTGAAATACAATAAAAGGGAACTATCAGGGCGTGTTCTGAAGAAGCTCATTTCAGTTGGAAAGTTTTTGTTGCCTGCTTTTGGTTGTCCAAAATCACTATATACACTATTCGAAAATATAAATGTGACCTAAGGCAGGATAAAAATGCAGTGTAAAAATAGCCTCAAAGGTTACAACAGTGGTCCTTTTATATATGTGACCTAAAAGAAGATTAAAAGGTACCTTAAAAAATCCTCAACAACAATAAAGCAACTGAAAAGTCAGACTGGGGTTTGTTTTTATATTTTGACCATTTTGCTACTCGATGCAATAACGTGTGGAACCTTGCATGTAAAGTTTTGTTCACTTTAATATAAAATATTATGCACTATGGTGTAGGAAAACTGGAACAACCCCAATGTTTGTTTTTCTTGAGAGTGCACTACGACACTACACAGTGCAATAACTATAAATAACCACAGTGTTTTATTACCATGCTGTTTAGTGCAGCAGTGTGCAGGTTTGAACCTGATAAAAACGACTTTACAGAAGTCACGAGCTGTGCAAAAGTCCTAATGCATATCATCTGACGTCTAAGGGGGAAAAAAAAAAAAAACACGAGCAAAGCTTCAAACTCAAATGCACATCAAACCATCTGGGCGAGAAGTGTGAAAATAACACCTACCCTGTGCTTTAGCTATCACGAGCGCTCCGAAGAATAAAATCCACAAATAGGAATTCATTTTTTTGCGCAGACGATGAACACAGGACACTGGCTGGTGTATACCCCGAGCTGTTTTACTTGTATGCACATGCAAAAAGAGTTCAGTCTTCAGAAATGGGTGTGTCCCTCACATATATAACACACCCTGCCAGAGAAACGAGTAATCCCAGCACCACTCACAACTCTGCCTCTGTGTTTAAGGCAGAAGGGTCAATGTGGAAAGCCACATGGGTCAGAAACTGCGAGGTACAACATGTAATTCTCCTCCTACAATTGGAAAAAGACACCAAAAACGTCCCCATAGCTTGGGAAAGTCTTCTCAACTACCAGTTCCTTCCCTGTTTACAGAGTGATGTCAAATCAACCTTGGCGCTCACTCTGTAAACAGTGCAGTACAGTACTTTTGCAACGTAGGAACTTTTTCACAGTTCTTAGAACTCTTGTAAGAAGTACCCCCGTTTTAAGAGTGCCCGCATTGCAGGGACTGAGGACGATCGTAGGCTTACAATGCTGTTTTAAGGGAATTTTTTTTTTAGCTCCTACTTCAAGGTAGGTTCTCTCGCAGGACAAGTGATGTAGTAAGTGTACAGTGATTGGGTCAGACATACACTACCGGTCAAAAGTTTGGGGTCACCTTCTAATTCAATTATTTCTTTATTTTTATGACTTTAAAAGAGA
>JAQQZU010023564.1:0-11878 GCA_030068025.1 Parauchenoglanis punctatus | reverse complement strand
TTGCAGTCAATGACTGTCTGAAGTCTGTAACATATAGACATCGCCAGACGTTGGGTTTCTTCCCTGGTGAGCCGCTGCCAGATCTTTACTGCAGCTATCTTCACTTCCTGCTTGTTCTTTGGGTGTTTTGTCTTCAATTTTGTTTTCAGCTAGTGAAATGCAGCTCAGTTGGATTTAATGTGGTAATTGTTGACTTGGTCTTTGCAGAACATTCCGCTACTTTACTTTTAAAAAATTCCACTTTTTGCCATAAATATTATAAAATTTGCAATAAGAAGTGATGCACAATACGTTTTGAAGCATTTGCCTGAATTTGACAGATAATATCCCCAATACACCTCAGAATTCATCCTGCTGCTTGTATCAGCACTCACATAATCAGTGAATACAAGAGAACCGGATCCACTGGCAGCCGTACACACCCACGTCATAACATGAGGTGATACGATGATGAGCAGTCCCTTTTGTTGACAGAATTCTTCTGTTGTCTAATGAAATAATGAAGGAATAAAATATACCTGGCCATTGAACAATTGAGCAGCCAATTGTGTAATTACTTTTGGTCCCTTAAAAGGGAGATACCACATATAAAAATATTTTTTAATTCCTACATTTGTCACCCATCTGTATGTAAATACCCTCAAATCAAAGCTGAAAGTCAGCAGTTTGAGCTCTTACATGATATTTAATTTCAACTCTATGAGGTAGACAGATAAAAGAACAGTTTTTTATTGTCCAAATATTTATGGACCTGACTGAATAAGGGAATAATTCGATATAATTATATTGAAAAAGTATTGTTACATTGACCAATGTATTCAAGTACTGTAACAAGAGTACAAGAAAGACTATCTTCTATATACTCTATATATTATATACTCTGACATCGAACAAAGTAGACAATGCATCTCAAGTTTAGGTTCTGCATGGACATAAATGAAAAGTGCTACATATAAAGTACTGATAAATCAAATGTGCTCATGGGGTAGTTATGTGAATTACAGGGTTAATATAAGGTTATATTTTACTGCAACTGCGTCTGTTTAACAACGTTTTTATTTTCCCTGCAGCATCGTCAGTTTTTTTATTATTTTATTTCTAACTGTAAAACCTGGGCTTTTATTCTTATTTTTATGTTTTTATTGAGCTATATATATGTGTGTATATAAATATGTAATTCTTCACGCTGGAACATGAACGGATGAATAACAAGAGTGATATGAGTAAGAAGGAAAGAGCCTGAACAGCAGATGATTATCAGCCAATCAGAGGCGCAGAAGCCGGTGGTATCAAACTGACTGGCCAATAGGAGCGCGGCCAGTTTCAGCGCTACAGCGTGATGTTTAAAACTCCGCGCACACGCACGCGCTGTCTCACACTCATTCCACCCGTTACGGTGTTAAACGTGTTTTTGTGCATTTCATTTGAACCTACATTTCTTCCGACTCGGAAGGTGAGTAAATGCTCATCTATCTGTCTGTCTGTCTGTCTGTCTATCTATCTGTCTGTCTATCTATCTATCTGTCTGCCTGCCTGCACGCGGATGCTCTCGGTAAATCGGTAGGATTGACTTTATTAGTGTTTATTATTTATTATTGTACACGGCATGAAAATATATTTTAAAATAGATTTAAATGGTGAGTATTACTAATGTGCGACAAAAAATGAAGTGGGACACTTAAACTTGATCCTCAATAAATAATAGCAATAATTAACCGTCTTACTAATCATGTCAATGAAAAGTCCTCACAAGGATAGAAAGACAGTGTTCACGTGTGTGTGTGTGTGTGTGTGTGTGTGTGTGTGTGTGTAAACCTGACCATCACTCTTACATGAGCTAGTTGGTTTCCCAGAAGAATTTCGAGTGTGTCTGTGGGTGATTTTGGAGAAGGCCTGGCTCACCATTGATGTTCCACTTCATCCCAGAAGTGTTCAGTGGGCTTCTCCTACACCAAACTTATCACACCTTGTATTTATATACCTTGTTTGTGCACAGGAGCAGAATGGTGGAAGAAGAAAAGGCCTTCCCCAAACTGTTGGCACAAAGTTTCGTGCATACAATTGTCTTACATGTCTTTGTATACTGTACACTAACAGTACTCTTCACAGGAACTAAGTGACCTAACCCAAAAAAACAGACCATTATCCCTCCTTCACCAAACTTTATTATTTAACATATTGGGTAGTGTTCTCCTGGCATCTGCCAAACCCAGATTCATCCATCAGACTGCCAGATTGTGGAGTGTGATTACTCCAGATTACTGCAGAGCACATGTTTCACTGCCACAGAATCTAGTGGTGGTTCTTTACACCACTCCAGCCCACTCTTATGCTTGTGTGCAGCTACTCAGCCATGGAAACTCATTTAATGAAGCTCCTGACCCATAGACCCTGTTTACACTTGGTTTTAAAATGCATCTTAGGCAATCTGATCACAACTGGATAACGTTAAATACAGGTGTAAACGACCTCTAAGATGCATTCAAGACACATTCACTCAAACCACTTGCCGAGGTGGTCCGGGACGCGTTTAACCACATACCTTCTGTAGTGTAAATGCTAATGTTTCTCGATGCGTCCCCACCATGGACGGAACAAGAAAATACGTAATTAATGCTGGACGCAGAGGTTGTTTTGGTAACCGTGTGACACGCTAGAAAAAAATGGAGAGGAGCAGCGATGTACGTGGCTGGAGTGCAAGAAATTAGTGAAGGTATGTTGCAGGTTTATAATTGTGCACGGGGACCGTTGACCTTCTAGTGGAAGTGATGTAGGCAGTAACAAAATTTGAACAAAAGTGGTCAGCTGGACACCTTGGAGACGCACAACAGACACGGGTGTAAACACCAATGTGTCTCGGCAGTCCATTTGTGACCTGAATGCTCAAGATGCATTTTAAAACCAAGTGTAAACGGAGCCACAATTTTTATTCTGCTTCTAGAGACAGTCTGGAACTCTGTATGGGAGTGAAGAAACAGCACTCATGTGATTACACTTACTTTAGCACTTAGTGGCCCTGCTCTGGGAGATTCTGTGGCTGAGTTGTTTAAGAAGAAAAAATACAATGGGTTGTCACACAAAATATTGATTTTGTTTAGTTTATTCCTGTTTACCGCATGTAGTAGTATTATTCTTTTAAGCAGAAAGACTTAATTTTATTATTTTAAAGTCATTTTTACTTTGCAGCATTTCTTTCCATGTGCCCAAGACTTTTGCACAGTACTGTGTATTCAGTGAATGTAAAAAGTCTACACACCCCTGTTAAAATGGCAGGTTTTTGTGATGTAAATAAATGAAAACACGTTATATAATTTCAGAACCTTTTCTATCTTTATTGTTAAATTGCAAGATAGGAACTGAAATGAAAAATAATCATTTTAGGGGAAAAAACTAAATATAAAACAAATTATAATAACCTGGTTGCATAAGTGTGCACACCCCTAAACTAATACTTGGTTGAAGCACCTTTAGATTTTATCTTGGCATTCAATCCTTTTTTGTAAGAGTCAATCAGTTTAGCACATATTGGTATAGCAATATTTTGCCATTCTTCCTTCTAAAAGCATTCTTCCTCTGTCAGATTGCCTGGGCATCTCCTGCATACTGCCCTCTTCAGTATGCAGGAGCTTTTCCAGTGAGATGTTATCAAGATATCAGGAAAATCCTATAGGAACAGCTGTACTTTATTTGGGGTTAATCAGTCACTTTAACTGATTACAGGTGCAAATGATTGCATGTAACAAAGCTTATTCAAATGTAGTACAGTCACAGCTTCAGTGTTAGTAATAATCTATTTTAACTGTCTGTACTCACTGTGTTCATAACTGTGGGGTTTTTTCACTCACAATCTTAAGTTCTTTTTAGCTTAATAGTAGCTGTTGGCTCAAGCTTCCCTGGTGGTCTAGTGGCTAGGATTCAGAGCTCCTACTGCTGTGGCCCAGGTTCGATCCCCAAGCAGGGAAGCCAACCCAGCCACAAGGGAGTGCACAGTCTAGTGTATTTCTGAGTGCCGTCCCAAGACTGGATAAATGGGAGGGTTGCGTCAGGAAGGGCATCTGGTGTAAAAACTTAGCCAAGTCAGACATGCGTACAAAAATGGCTCTGCTGTGGTGACCCCTAACAGGAGTAGCTGAAGGAATTTAGTAACTGTTGTCTCAAACCCTAGGGCAGAGAGCTATTTTAATACTGTATCGTATTCTTGATTGTTGTTGTAATGCCCAGAACATTGTAAATTTTGCAGTTTGGACGTGTGGAGATGACAGAGGTGGATAACAGAAGTGCAGGAACAGTTGGAGCTGCTACACTGCTGAAGGATGATTGTGATCTTCAACCAAGTCCCACAAACTCGCATACACAGTGTAGAGATGCTCCAGTGGTAGTGGTGTGGAGAAACGTGGTGCTGATGAGCGCACTTCACACTGCTGCGGTGTATGCACTGTTCCTCACCACCTCAGCTTCAGTATACACACTGCTGTGGAGTGAGTTTATGTTTATGTTTACATCGTGCCGTCATCTTTTCACGTCACATCACACTTTACAATTACATTATAGTCTCATCACGTACTCACATCTCCAAAGAGCATGGATGGAGATGCAGGTGTGCTCAGGGTTGGCCAGTGCAGTATGAAGCCTCTGTAAAACTTTATTATTATTATTAGTGAATAATAATGAAATGGCCACTACAACATCTATGGGGAATCGAAACTTTTTTTAACCATTGTCAAAGGTGAGAATAGTCAACAAGTATAATAACATGCAAGATGTTTATCTAGCTAATACAGAAGTGACCCCTACATTGGGTCCACAGTGAATAAATTAAGAAACATTTGACGATTTAGAGGCAGAACATTGTATTTCTTTTGCTCTTTATTAGCTATCATTAGCAAATGATATTGCATTTGTTACATTTGTGTACTTCAGAAGATGTAGCCTAATATTATTATATGGACAAAAGTATGTGCACCCCTGACCATCACATCCACATGTGCTTGCTGTGTGTGCATGTGTGTGTTTCCCCCTAAACTGTTTCCACAAAGTTAAAAGTTCACAAAAGTTCAACTTCAAAAAGTGCACAGAGCCCTGACCTCAACCCTACTGAACACCTTTGGGATGAACTGGAACTGGAGCCTCCTCGACATCCCAACATCAGCGCCTGACCTCACTAATGCTCTTGTAGCTGAATGAACACAAATCGCCACAGCCGCGCTCCGACATCTAGTGGGAAGCCAAACAGCAGAGTGGAGCACGTTATAACTGCAAAGGGGAATAAATCTGGACTGGGATGTTCAGCAAGCACATGTGGAGGTGATGGTCAGGGGTGCACATACTTTTTTGTCCATATAGTTTGTCAGTTGTTACTTTGTTTAGCTTGGTTGACGACAAACAAATGTTGCTTAGCTGTGTGCCTTTTTTGTGTGTGTGTATGTGTGTGTGTAGGTGTGTTCTGTTTTGTATTCAGTGCATTGGGTATAACGGCAGGCGCCCACAGACTGTGGAGTCACAGATCATATAAAGCCTCATTGCCTTTACGAATCTTCCTCGCTGTTGCTAACTCCATGGCCTTCCAGGTAACACACATGAACACGCACACACACAAACATAAAAATGCATGCTTTAAACGTCTAGGCAATTTGTCAGAAAAGTTCACAGGTTGTCTGGTTGACACTAGAGGTGACAGGACCGGGATCCTCAGGGTGCAACAAAGATTTTATGCAAGCGGGAGATTTTTACTTTTGTGCTGTTGCTTGTGAGTGAAATAGTCAGATACAGACCACGTGCATTAGCATTAAACAATTGTGTAACTATGAAAATGAACATGGATATTAACATGAATGTTAAAATGATAAGTAGTATGAATGTGTGGCTATGCATCATCCATTTACAGCAAAGGTGTAAAATCTTATCCAGAAAGGGCCGATGTGGGTGCAGGTTTTTGTTCCAATCAAGCAGGAGCCACACCTGATTCCACCTGTTTAATCAGTTGATCTGCTAGACACAGGTGTGGCTTCTGCTTGGTTATGATGAAAACCTGCATCCACACCGGCCCTTTCTGGATAAGGTTTGAGACCCCTCACTTATGGTGTTTATTCATCCTTACTAACTGCCTGATCAGAGTTGCGGTGGTTTAAATTAGGCTACTAGATTTAGATTTTGGGAAGTTGAACCTACAAAATGTGAAAATATTGCAGGCAAAGTATAAATAAATAAAAATAACTGTGCAAAAGAGATTTTAAAAAGCAGTCCTGTGCACAATAGTGACCAATTATGAAAAAAGAAAAATATCATGGATCTGCTCCTCACAGTGAGCGTTACACGCTTCGGCTCTTCGGCTTGGCACTACTACACACGCTTCAGGGTTCACGGCACTGAACTACTGGCCCGGACTCCAGTTCCCAAGCTGCACCACAGACTCATGTGACCTGAGCAGTGTCGGGTGCTTAGAATTCCAGCTGATTGCTGCTGCTCTCTACAGCGCGGGTTTTTGGGTGTCAATGTACAACTGTTTGGAACTTCCAGTTTTTGCCTCATTTATGCTTCTTGCCGGTACCTGCTTTGGCCTAGCCTGTTTGTTTTGTTTTTATATTTGAGTTTACTTTTGTGGAGTACCGGTCTTTGTATGCATTTAAGCACTGTAAATAAATCCTTAACCTGTGCATGCATCCTGCCTCCAGCCTCTGAACTTGATAAAAAAAAAAACCTTAACACATGCCCACTTCAGATTTAAATCTAAATACAGATATCATCATCAGTTTTGGTTACATGCTAAATACTTCCTCAACAATGTCACTGTTTACTAACTCATTAAAACATTTGATAGAAATGTAAAGTACAGTGTATAATGTATTTTTTTGTCTATTTATCAGAATGATATTTATGAGTGGTCTCGAGACCATCGTGCCCATCATAAGTACTCAGAGACAGATGCAGACCCCCATAATGCCTCTCGGGGATTCTTCTTTGCGCATATTGGCTGGCTGCTAGTGAGGAAACACCCCCGTGTCATCAAGAATGGACAAAAACTGGATCTCAGTGACCTGAAGAATGACCAAGTCATCATGTTCCAAAGAAGGTGATACCAATGACAGTATATATATTAGTGGACAACATGGTGTGATTTACTGCCATTATGTGTTTTAGAAGCCTGTTGTGGTTAAAAGGTGAGTCATCTTATGAAAATTGGAGCACAGTATAGACCTTAGAGCGAGATTGTGCAGATGTGGCTGGGTGGGCAGTGGATCTGACTCTTAGCTGCCTATATTGGTGATTAAAAACTTGTTCATGTTGGGAGCATGCATGCTGTGAATAAATTACCAGAAAAATGCAACTTAAAATGGCAGATATAGATAACTCCTCATGGAGTGCTGCAGTATTAATTAATATGTAAAATGTTACATTGCAGGCATATGATTTTCACATGTATGTGATACACACACTGAGTTTACTGTTGTCAGGAAAAGCTTTTGGAGCTTTGAGTCATGACTGACTGAGCTACCATTTGCTAGCTAGCTGACATTATCCATAATTTTCATCAAAGTAATGTATCTAATAGTGGTGAATGTAAGGCACCAACTGAAAATATACTGTTAAACATCAGTTGGCCTTTACACCCAACTAATCTATTTTTTAAAGAAGAATATCACTGCTCTCCATGAGTTCCATCTGGCTCTATCACAACATTGTTTGATAGGCAATTAAATATGGAATTGTAATGATGACTTCATTGACCTTTTAGGAATGTCATCAAAAAGTTACTGTGCAAAATTAGGTTATACATACAGCTAATTGATTTCTGTTACTTTTCCCTTTAAACATCATAATATTGGCCTCCTATTGCTGTATTATACAATAGTCTAAGCTGTTGGTTTTAAGTAGTAGAACAGATAATGCATAAAAAAAATTAATAGTTTTGGTTTACAGCCTTCAAGGGCTCAATAAATGCTGATGCGTCCCTGCTTTAAATGTACTTTTATGTGTTCTTTAACTCAGATATTTCATATGAGCATCCAAACTTGGTTGGTGTCCTATGGCCTATATTTTTATAATACATCTATCTGAATGCATGTCTCTGAACATTTTAGAATTTTGAACAACATAGGGTACCAAGGTAGGAATGGTGGATGGAAAGAAGGATGGACAGGAAAATATAGAGATGGGCTAGAAGGATGATGATTAGAGATGGACATGGATGAATAGGGTGGATGGAGAAAGATCGATGGATGAGGTAGGGAAAATAGATGGTGAATGGAAGTGTATATAATTTTCTTTCTTTCTTACTGTCTGTCTGTCTTTTCAGGTTCTATAAGCCCTCTGTAGTGGTGATGTGCTTCCTGATCCCAGCAATGTTGCCATGGCTCCTGTGGGCGGAGTCTCTGTGGGTGGGCTTTTTTGTACCTGCCCTCCTCAGGTACACACTTGTGCTAAATGCTACCTGGTTAGTGAATAGCGCTGCCCACATGTGGGGGAACCGGCCGTACGACGTGAACATCAACCCGCGGGAGAACCGCTTTGTCACCTTCAGCGCCATTGGTGTGATTTACTTTTACATACACTGTTCATATACTCTCTACTGCAAAGTACGCTCAATATTATTATTAACTCCTGCCTTGCCTCTAGTGTTGTTCCTGCATGTTGTAAGCATGCTGTTGTCCAGCCCTTGCTAAAAAAATCTGAACTTTTATGTGAATTGTCAAAAAAACATCTCTAAACTGCCATTTATTTTAAAAAACTATGCAAAAAGTAGTCCTTTCAGAATGTTACCATTCTTGAATGCATACTGGATCCTTTTCAGGTCAGGTTCTAGAGCTCTTAATTAATAGCACTGAAATGGCCTTGTTAAAGGTGACTAATGACTTACTTCACACACTGGATTCAGGTGATAATGCTGTTTTGATTTATGCTGTTTTTATAATGCTGTTTGACCTTAGTGCTGCTTTTGATACTGTGGATCATAATAGTCTTTTAGCACAACTTGAACAGTGGGTTGGCATTAAGGGCACAGCTGTACAGTGGTTTAATTCATATCTCAAACATAGGACTCTCTTGGGTATCTTTAGGTCAGTTTTCCACAGCCTCTGACCCCTGTCTCTTATGGAGTCCCTCAGGGGTCCATTCTGGGACCAGTCCTCTTTTGTCTTTACATGCTCCCACTAGGGAACATCATTAGGAGATATAACCTCTTTTTATTTTTATGCTGATGATTCTCAGCTGTGTCTCCCATTAAAATTGAGTGAGTTTTCACAGGCTCTTCTTGACTGTTTGAAAAGGCTGGATGGTAAATAACTTCCTCCAGATTAAAAACAAGAAGACTGATCATCTTTGGTTTTACTAAACTCAGAACTTCTCTTGCTGGCAATTTAGCCAACCTCACCTTTTATGTTAAGCCACATGCAAAAAACCTGGGTGTTGCTTTTGATTGTCAGCTCTGTATTAACAAGCAGATTTCTTTTGTTGTTAAAAATATCTTCTACCATGATTTGGAAAAGGTCATCCATGCCTTTATTACTTCATGGCTTGATTATTGTAATTCTCTATATATCGTATACAATATAGATCAATCTATATTCTGTATATCCACTGTTCATATACACTCCTGGTCCATAACTACAGCTCATATATGCTCTGTATCTACTGGTCATATATGCTCTACATACAGTTATATATAGATATATAGATATCAAACCACATGATATTGGTGAAGATGGACTTTCACAAACAGATTGTGTGTTTAGATCTGGTGTTAAAACATGGAGATCAGTAATGACTCTGCATGGACTGTTTTTCTCTTTTGAATTTTCTCATTAATATAAATGATCAATTATTTATTTTTCAGGTGAAGGATTCCATAACTACCACCACACCTTTCCATATGACTATGCCACCAGTGAGTTTGGCTGCAAGCTGAACCTTACCACCTGCTTCATTGACCTCATGTCTGTTCTGGGTCTGGCTAAAGATCGCCGCCGTGTCCCCGCTGAGCTCATCATGGCCCGAGCCAAACGCACTGGGGATGGGAGCCACAGGAGTGGATAACATGGTAAATATGTCAAATTAATTAGCAATTGTTATAGATGCTGTGGGTGTGGACAAAGTGGGAAACATGTTATGCATATGTATACAATTATAAGCACCACAGGAGTTGATAGTGCAGCATATATTTCTAAATAATTAGCAATTATTATAGATTGCAATAATTTGTTAAGTGTGTCATATAATTAATAAATCATTAAAAAAAAACCCACAGGAGTAAATAATAGGATACAGGAGCCAAAATAATGAGCATTATTATAAACACTACAGAAGTGAATAATTTGATAAATATTTATAATTAATTAACAACTGTTGTAAATGTTTTATTGCAGATAATGCCATAAATATGTAAAATAAATAAAATGATTAACTGTGTGTAAGTTCACTCAGTTCCTGTTGCTCTTCCAATGTTTCCTTCCAGATGATGTGCAAAGGGCAAAAAATAGACGGGCAGATCATATGGCATATGAATCACGTTCCTCACTTTAACTCCAGCCATATTATAACCCCCACTTTCTGTCCCATTATAACCCCTATTTTAATCTTAACTCCACCTCTATTATAACCACTATTTAAAGCCTACCTGAAACTTGCATGACAGTGGTGGCACACAGAAACCTGTATTGTTGCATGCCAATGAGGGACCTACCCATCAAGTGTAATTGGAGCTTTGTGAATGGCACGGCCTGGCAGGAGTTTTGAAATTTTAAAAAATTTTGCACAACAAAATTTTCCTGCCAGTGGTACAAGTTACGCAGAAAATATTTGCAATAGTTGTGCCTCACTGAGTGTCACTGCTTACCGTTGTGCACCTTTTTTTAATGTAAACATCTGAAGAATGCAATGGTGCGTATTGGCACGTATACGTTGTACATACTTTCCATACGGCATGCAGTGGCCAGAAGTGACCCACCTCCTTGGTTTCCTTTTTCTTCTCTGATGGTCAACAGTCATAATGTCCACAGCATATAAACACTTTTGAATCTGTTCTGAATCTTGTGAATTCAACTCGTCTCTTCGATCACTGAACACTGACTGTGTGAACCATAGCGTTCCAAGGCATCGGCCGTCACACTCAAAATTCCTGCACAATGACTTCATGCATGCATAACTGTAGAGTGTCAGTGAGTGATCATTCATACCACTGAGTATACAGGCATGCCCATGTGTGAAATCATCACAACTTATTGACCTAATAATGATTGCCATAGGGTGCCATTGCATGTCTTAGACAGCTCACATGTTCATGGCACCTAGTTCCTAACTTATGCATGACAGAGGACACAACATATAGCAAACAATGCTTAACTTTGTCATGATGACAACAGTGTCATGCCCCCTTTTTGGTGTGCATTGGCATGCCACAATGCAGAGCTGTTCGTGACCAAAATTTGTGGAGGCTTTCTTTAATCTTTAACTCTGCCATTGTTATTACTCCTATTTTTTTTTTTTTAATCTTAACTCTGCCCAACTATAACCCCTACTTTAACTTCTGCCCCTATAACAACCACTATTTTAATCTTTTGTATATCTTGATGAGAACCATATGTCCCCACAAGGATAGGAAAATTTGACCGTTTTGATCTTGTGAGAACATCTGGCTGGTCCTTATAAGGAAAACTGCCTTTTTACACAAACTCTAAATTTTTTTATTTAATAAGCTAAAAGAAGGAAAATTTTTATTTTGGTTGGTGAGGTTAAGGGTTAGGTTTAGGTATAGCATTAATTAACTATATTACTAATTATGTCCATGAAAGGTCCTCGCAAAGATAGCAAAACGTGTGTGTGTGTGTGTGTGTGTGTGTGTGTGTGTGTGTGTGTGTGTGTGTGTGTGTGTGTGTGTGTGTGTGTG
>JAQQZU010023563.1:0-14957 GCA_030068025.1 Parauchenoglanis punctatus | reverse complement strand
CTCACTATACTCTGTAGGGTCTTGCGGTCCGATACGGTGCAGTTTCCATACCAGACAGTGATGCAGCTGCTCAGAATGTTCTCAATAGTCTCTCTATAGAATGTGGTGAGGATGGGTGGTGGAAGATGGGCTTTCCTCACCTTTCGCAGGAAGTATAGATGCTGCTGGGCTTTCCTGGCTATGGAGCTGGTGTTGAGGGACCAGGAGAGGTTCTCCGCCAGGTGAACACCAAGGCATTTGGTGCTCTTGATCTCCACAGAGGATCCTTCTATGTTCAATGGAGAGTGGTCGCTCCGTACTCTTCTGAAGTCAACAATCATCTCTTTTGTTTTGACCACGCTCAGAGACAGGTTGTTGACTTTGCACCATTCCATTAGCTGCTGCACCTCCTTTCTGTATGCTGACTCCTCATTCTTGCTGATGAAACCCACCATGGTCGTGTCATCGGCGAACATGATGTGGTTCGAGCTGTGCATTGCTGCACAGTCGTAAGTCAGCAGAGTGAACAGTAGTGGACTGAGCACACAGCCTTGGGGGGCCCCAGTGCTCAGTGTGTTGGTGCTGGAGATACTGTTCCCAATCCGGACTGACTGAGGTCTCTCAGTCAGGAAGTCCAGGATCCAGTTGCAGAGAGAGGGGTTGAGGCCCAGCAGGCTCAGCTTCCCAATCAGGTGCAGAGGAATGATTGTCTTGAATACTGAACTGAAGTTCAGTATTCTGAACTCTGTAGAATCATCTGTAGAACGGTTGGGGCGATAGGTGAACTGCAGGGGGTCCAGTGAGGGAGGCAGAAGGGTCTTGATGTGACTCATGATGAGCCTCTCGAAGCACTTCATCATGATGGGTATGTTTGCCACAAGACGATAGTCATTGAGGGAGGACACTGAGAACTTCATTGGCACAGGAAAAATGGTGCTGGCTTTGAAGCACTTCAGAACATCAGCAGTGCTCAGGGAGATGTTGAAGATGTCAGTAAGAACATCTGCCAGTTGGTCTGCACATTCTCGGAACACTCTTACAGGGATGTTATCTGGTCCAGCAGTCTTCCGTGGGTTAACTATGCAAAAAGTTTTCCTCACATCAGCAGTGGTCAGATGCAGCACCTGATCATTGTGAGAAAGGGTAGTCTTCCTCACCGTTGTGTCGTTCTGTATGTCAAACCGTGCAAAGAAGTTGTTAAACACATTTGGTTAGGAGGCCTCACTGTTACAAGCAGGTGTAGTAGTCATGTAGTCAGTGATGGCCTGGATGCCCTGCCACATGCGCTGCGTGTCGCGCTGTCTTGAAAGTGGCTGTGGATTCTCTGGCTGTGTGCGCACTTTGCTGCTCTGATGGCCATAGACAATTTGGCCCTCACTGTTCTTAGGGCTGCCTTGTCACCTTTTCTGAAGGAAGAGTCACGGGTCCTGAGCAGCTCACGCACCTCTGCAGTCATCCACAAGCTTGGTTGGAGCGTGTAACGATCATCTTGGAGACAGTGACATCATCTATTAAATTGCTGATGTAGCTGATCACTGATGACATTTACTTCTCCAAGTTGGTATTGTCGCCATTGGTTTCAGCCTCCCTGAACATATGCCAATCAGTGTGCTCAAAACAGTCCTGAAGAGCAGAGATGGCTCCAGCTGGCCAGGTTCTCACCTGCTTCAGAACCGGTTTGGTGCGTCGTTTCTCCATACGTTTTTCCTTCAAATTATAAAGTTGTTTTTTTTTTTTACACAGATCCCTTTTCCTTGCCTTAGAAGAAGAAAGACAACCATTTTTTGGCACACATACAAGTATAGTACAGTTTCATATTCCAGCTTGTTCAGAGGGTATGTTAGTCATAGTCACTGTTTCTGGTCCAGAAGCCGACAGTGGATCATTATAGGCAGTCCATGGATTCATAGGAACAGAGTCCAGAATTTAATTCTATAATTTTTTGACCAGAAATTATTCTTTTCCAATTAGTCTTGTTCTGCCCCGAGTTCTGTGGCCAATACTGCCATCTAGCGGCACAGTTGTGTATTGACATTATTAACATGTAATTATAGGTAATTGTTGTTAGAGCTCCCAGAGTGGATGTGTCTACATTTTTGATAATGTTACGCCGTTGACACAGAACAATCTGTAAGTTATGCAATTTAGTTCAAAAATTAATTCTAGACTTTACTCTGAATGCATATATTATGTTTGTAATCTTGTTTAATGGTATAAATGTTTAAAGGGAAACTTCAGCTAAGTTAAAGCTAATTTATTGTCAAGGAATGACCAGCACTGTGTGCATGTAGCAGCCGAATGCCGCATCTTTGTTAAGGAAAGATTGTTGTTTGTATATCTGTTAAGGAAGTAGGTTAATGATAAATTACTGTAATTGGTTATCTGTGGATATGAATGTCATGGTTTTTGAGTAATGCATGCGATTTATATGCATGCACAAAATCATAGCTCTGTTAATTGAAACGTCTTTATTTCTTTGTATTTGCAGATTTACAAAATGTAGTTTCAGTTAAACGCTCTCAAAACCCTTTGGTGTCCTGAGCATGTATTGGACCCTTGTTTAGCTTCCTGTCTAGACTGTGTAGAGCAGGGGTCACCAAACACGGTGACCCCCTGCACCAGGTCCACAAGGACCACATGAGACGCCCATGGGGCATGGTCCAAAAATAGTCACTAGTGAGTTCCATTTAAAATTTTATTTTATTGTGTTGCTATTCTTTTTTAATCACACTTGCATTGATGTAGATTAGAAAACGAAAATATTGAAAAAAAAAATTTTTAAAACAAAAATGTTTTACATATATATGAACTCCAACCTAGTCTGGTTAAAAGGTCAGTATTATGCGCATGACAAACCTCAGTGATTGCTGAAAGAAGCTAGCAGGCGCTGCTAAGATGAGGAGATGGATGCGGCTTCTACCCCAAAAAACATGGCAGAAAAAAGAAAGAAAATTTATAATTTTCCACAGTGATTGAGAGAAAGAGTTCTTTTTTACGATTGTGAAAGAATCACATTGTCACAGCATTCCCGCCATCGAGGCATGGTGAGACAAGTGCAGGTTTGGAAGACGGAGGTAAAAGCAGTATAGTGTTTATTTTAACACACATTGGGCAGAGGTACAAACACGACAGGCAATAGGTCAGTCGATCGGCAAACAGAGCATCAAAGATATTCCACAAACAGAAAAAATAAAGTCCAAAACACGCGTATAAAAACGCTCTGCAATAGCAGACTAAACTAATGCTTCGCGAAGTAAACTCGCATATGGAAGTCCTTATATGCACTGCATAATGGTTCTGGGATAAGATGCACCTGCATCCCTCCGATTGGCCTAATGCCTGGGAGCAGGTGCTCACGGTAACTGTGGTCTCCGTCTGAATGCGGAAGTGCGTGCTTCCGCTTAGAGCACGGAGATGTGAAAAGCGCAGTGCGGATCATGATGCATGTGAGAAAAGTGTGTCCGATTTGCAGGGTGAATGTGGCGAAGGCAAAGCGGCACAATGTGGAGAGACACTTCATTACGTGTCACAAAAACTACCATGCTAATTACACACCTAGCAGCGCACTACATGCAGAACAATCCAGAATTAAAGACAGCTTTGGGCAAACAGCAAAAAAATTTCTAAATTTTTCAAAATGTTACATCATTGCTACTTTGTACACACATGGGACATAGCTCATGATTCGTTAAAAATTGTTAGAGGTAGTGCTTAGTAAAATGGGACATGATTTCCTAAGAAATGTTGCAGAAGTGATAATTTGAAAATTAAACATATGGAATAAATTGAGATTAATAGAAATAAAAAAACTGTTGCATTTTGAAATGTATCTGTTTCCTACCTTGTTAAATAATTGTTAATTATTGTAAGGAATCATTAACGTGATCAGACAGTGTCTTCACATAGTTGAATATCACCAATCATTAATAATAATAACATGCAACAAAAACAACAATAATAATAATAATAATAATAATATATAATTAAAGGTAAACCATACAACTTTATTTCAGAAGTGTGTATTAGACTGGTAGTTCTTCGTATTACTCAGTACCCTTGAAGTAGCTCTGTTTCAAAAACGTTGGTGACCCCTGGTGTAGAGCCTTATAGCTGAGGGCAAAAGTCATCTTGAAGTAATTTTGTAGCAGAGAGGACCTCAATATTATCTCTAAGCAATATTTATCTCAAAAGAGACTGCAGTTCAGTCAGAAAGCTTGACATCTCTCCTTACCTTTTTCACATCAGCTAGGTCTCTCTTTTTGCCCCGTTTCTCTTTGATCTCTGCAATGTTCTGGCGTGACTTCGACCCGGCCGATTCACTCCCAGATTCAGAGCAACTCTCAGACTCAGACGTGCTGTTGGACTCAGAATGTTGGGAGTGTACACGTTCACTGCCCTGCTCACTCTCAGACTGGCTGCCCGACTCTGAGCCTGAACGATTCGATTCCTCTGATGCAGAGTTGCTACATCCAAAAACAAAAAAAAACACCACAGTCAGGATTCAGCATGACAGAAAAACACTTACATGATCAATGTAAAAATAAATGAATAAAAAAAATAAAATTAAAAAAAGCATGTTGTATGTACATGCTGCACAGCTCTCTTGCCATCAGATGGATCCATGTTAAAGTCCACTATGCAGTAATTCAACTAACTCCCCTCACTCATCCCTCCTTTTCCAAGCATGTATTAGAACATACATTGGCCTGTAGCGGCACAAGATATTTTTTGTAGATATACTTTGTAGATATTAAGGGCTCATTCTAAGCTTATGAAAACACAATGATTCATAGTTATAATTATACACGAACAATTATCAATATTATATCCATTTATGCAAATAGATCCCCATAAATCCTACATAGTGGACCTTTAACACTTAAAGCAATTTATGACCACACATACTAATTAATAGTAACATTATTAGGTGTATGTGTGATGCATCATTCAGTAACAAAATGTCAAAATCTATAGATTTTGTGCAGATAATTTGTCACTCAATATAAGGGATATTAAATTACAACTCCAGAATTCAAGTATATTTACAATACAAAATATAAAAGTTATATAAAATAATTATATAAAAGTTAATACAATTCTCTGTATTTTTCTGTTTTTTGATTTAAAGTTACAGAAATTTTTTTTCTAATTATACACGAAAAAAAACATGATTATTGAAACATGGGACACAGTGTGCTTATAAGATAATGTTTCTGAGGTGCCGGTGCAATTGGGTGAAACATTGTATTATGTAGTTTATGTGCTGTTTATGATATTGCAGAATGAGCACAGTAACATTTACATTGAACTCATGACCTTCTGATTAATAGCACAATGCCTCAACCACTAAGCAACCGCGTCCCCTTTTCAAATACACTGATCAGACATAACATTAAAACCACCTGCCTAATATTGTGCAAGTCCCCCTTGTATCAACTCCACAAGACCTTTGAAAGTGTGCTGTAGTATCTGGCTCCAAAATATTAGCAGCAGTTCCTTTTAGTCCTGCAAGATGCAAGGTATGGCCTCCTTGGATCAGACTTGTTTGTTCAGCACATCCCACAGATGCTCAATCGGATTGAGATCTGGGGAATTTGGAGGTTAATACAACATTTTCTTTCTCATGTTCAATGTTCTTTGAATGCCTCAAAGCATTCATGAACAAATTTTGAAGGGTGGCAGGGTGCATTATCTTGCTGAAAGGGGCAACTTCTATTAGAGAATACCATTGCTATGAAGGGGTGTACTTGGTTTGCGACGATGTTTAGGTAGGTGATAGGTGTCAAAGTACCATCCACATGAATGCCAGGACCCAGATTTTCCCCAGAGAACACTACACAGAGCATCACACTGCTGCCGCCAACTTGGCTTCATCCCATAGCGCGTCCTGACGCCATCTCTTCCCCAAGTAAGCAACGCCCACGCACTACTTCTACCACATGATGTAAAAGAAAACATGACTCATCAGACCAGGTCACCTTCTTTCATTGATCCATAATCTATTCTGATGCTCATGTGCATGTAGGTGCTTTTGGTGGTGGACAGAAGTCAACATGCTGACCAGTCTGTGGCTAAGCAGCCCCATATGCAGCAAGCTGCGATGCATAGTATGTTCTGACACCTTTCTATCATGCCCAGCATTAGCTTTTTCTTCAATCTGGGCTAAAGTAACTCTTTTGTGGGATTGAACCAGATGGACTAGCCTTCATAGGTACTAATAACTGAATACCGTGAACTCCCCCCACAGGACCAGCTGGTCTGGAGGTGCTCCAAGCCGGTCCTCTAGCCATCACAATTTGGCACTTGTCGGTCACTCAGATCCCTACACTTGCTCAATTATTCTGCTTCCAGCACATCCACTTTCAGAAGTTAATGTTCACTTGCTGCCTAATACGTCAACACATTTCATGGGACTGTTGACCCAATGTAAACATACATATGACATGAAACTGAACTGAACTAATATATCCCACCACAAGTTCCAATGTAATGAGATTAATTAATGCTATTAATTTCACCTGTTACTGATTTTAATAATTCACCTGTATATAAGCAGGACTTACTGTGAGATCAATGAAAGAATATGATCTAAGAGTAAGGTGTGCAGATGTGAAGATCAGAATGATATGAAGGAGCAAGATTATGAAGTGCCTTGAAAATCAATATGGTATTCAGCAGGAAGCCAGTGGAGTTGCTGGAGGACACGAGTAATAAGTCCTGTGGAAGGGGGTGTGGTAGTGATACAGGTAGCTGTATTATAAACCAGTACAAGTTTATAGAGGATTTTTGCGGAAGACCAGAAAGTGTAGAGTTGCAGTAGTCAATGTGAGATGTAACTAGAGCATGTACAAAAATAGCAGTGCTGTGAGGTGTAAGAGATGGATGTAAACAATTGATATTGTGCAGATGGAAATATGTAGACCAAGTGATATTATTGATGTGGCTTCAAAGAGTAAAGTACTCTCAAGGATGACACCCAGACTCTTAACCAGGGGGGAGATAGAAACTATGACTATGTTAGTCAAAGAAAACTGTCAGGTCTGGCCAAATAGTTTTAATACCTATGAGGAGAAGCTCTCATCACTTTTAAGATTGAGAAAGATGGAGGACAACCAATATTTAATTTCCAGTAGACAATCGGAAATGGAAGAGACTGGAAAGGTGAAATTAGGGTTAATAGACATACAGAGCTGGGTGTCATCAGCACAAATGTGAAACTGAATGTCTTGAATATTTTACCAAGAGACAGAAGCTAAATAATTAATAGAGGGGGGCCTAAAACAGAACCCTTGTAAATACCACTAATAACTGGGCAAGATTGTAATTTGAAATTTTTTTAATTGAACAAACTGTCTGTGGTCAGAGATATGATTTAAACCAGGTAAGGGGGTACCAGTGATGCCAATGGATGCTAATCTGTCTAATCAGGGGTGGGCAAACTACGGCCCGCGGGCCACATCCGGCCCGTTGTTCATTTTAATCTGGCCCGCCGAAGGATGGTACAGAATTGCCCAAATCAAATCATATAATTATGACAGCATTAATTTGACCTTGTCCTGTAATGCCTGGCATTCCACCGAGTGGCGCATTAGGTGCAGTGATACACTTGATTGACTTGATTTTGCGGAGGCCGGGCTACTCTCTGTTATTACTCTGCTACTGCTCTGAACCCATCTGTAACAATGAGTGGGCCAAAGAAAAGAAAAGTCGACAGTGAGTGTCGAGTGTTTAATAAGGAATGGACAACTAAATACTTTTTCACTGAAGTCCGGTCAAAGGCTGTATGTCTTTTTTGCCAAGAAACCGTTGCGGTTTTAAAGGAATACAACATCAGCCGTCACTTTTCCACCAAGCATGCTAATTACACTAACAATCAATCAAAGCAAGAACGGACAGCTACCTCTCAGAGATTGGCAGCTAGTTTGAAGGCTCAGCAAAACACCTTTATCTGACAAACTGCCATCCAAGTATCATGCACGAAGGCAAGTTATTTGCTGGCATTCAAATTAGCAAAGACCAGCAAGCCATTCACCGAAGGGGAGTTTCTCAAAGAGTGCATGGTAGAGACAGCAGGTATCTTGTGCCCTGAGAGTAAGAACAAATTTGAAAAAATTAGCTTATCACGCAGGACAGTGACTCGCTGTGTTGAGCTAATCTGTCTTCAGTGACATTATCACCTATGCAACTTTACATTGTTATATAAATGTTGAGTGCATGCGAGTTTGAACAATGCAGTACCTGACAAAGAGAAAAAACATGTATGTGTGTCCTTAACATAAACATGATACACACATTAGAATGTGTAGGCCTAATGTTCAAGAGAAACAATATCAGATGGTGTTAAAATAAATCTGTGTGATGATGACATGACTACAGCCCAGCTGAGTCTGATAGCAATCACTCCTTGCAGCGCTGCCACGGTGTCGGTATCGGGAACGGGTTTAGTCTCACTTCCATCAGGGTGACTCACGGAGCATGTGGTACGGACTGCGTACAATCACGGACTATAAAGCCAAGGACACTGCGACAATCAACATCGACTCTGCATTCGCCGATGAGCTGAACGAGTTCTTCGCCCGTTTCAAGGTTAGCCAGGTGGCTAGTGTTAACTGCAGCCTGAAAACGGAGGACGGTGACGTCATCGGCGAGGATCGTGTGATCAGTATCGCGGAGCATGACGTCCGAGCGGCGCTGAGGAGAGTGAACACCAGGAAAGCAGCAGGTCCAGATGGCACTGCCGGCCGTCTGCTTCATTGCTGTGCTGACCAGCTAGCAGGTGTGTTCACTTTCATCTTCGACGAGTTCCTGGTGAAGTCCGTGGTCCCCACATGCTTCAAAAGATCCACCATCGTCCCCGTGACCAAGAATGACAAGCCCTTCTGCATGAACGACTACCGGCAGGTTGCACTTACTTCAGTGATAATGAAGGTGTTTGAGAGGCTGCTGAAGAACATCATCTCTTCTTTCATCCCTGGCACCACATATCCGCTCCAGTTCGCCTACCGACCCAACAGATCCATAGAGGACGCCATCTCCCACATCCTGCACACTACTCTCAGACACTTGGACAAGAAACAGGGTAACTATGTGAGATTGCTGTTTGTGGACTACAGTTCAGCGTTCAATACTATAGTGCCCGGTAGACTGTTCACAAAGCTGAAGGATCTAGGATTCAACAGTCGTCTATGTGCATGCGTGTTGGACTTCCTCACTGGCAGATCTCAGGTGGTGAGGGTGGGTAGGTGCGTCTGACAGCATCACCACCAACACGGGAGTGCCACAGGGGTGCGTACTCTCACCAATGCTGTACTTCCTCTACACGTCTGATTGTGTGGCCATTCATGGCTCCAACACCATTGTGAAGTTTGCTGATGACATGGTGGTGTTGGGCCTCATCTCTAACAACAATGAGGTGGCCTACATCCACGAGGTGAAGAACCTGACATCGTGGTGTCAGGACAACCACCTCCAGCTGAATGTCTGCAAGACCAAGGAGCTGGTGGTGGACTTCAGAAGGAGTCAGCAGCGAGACTACAAGCCACTCATCATCAACGGAGCGCCAGTGGAGAGGGTGCAGCCCTTCAAGTATCTCGGTGTCCACATCTCCTCAGACCTGACATGGTCTGCTCAGGTCCAGTCCAAAAAGGCTAAGCAGCGCCTGTACCATCTCCGACAACTGAGGAAGTTCAAGGTCTCGCCAGTGATCCTCAGGACTTTCTATTCAGGCGCTGTGGAGAGCATCCTCTCACAGAACATCACATCCTGGTATGAGAATAGCTGTGTTCAGGACCAAAAAGCCCTTCAGAGAGTGATCCATGCGGCAGAATGCTGCTGTACGTCTGTTCTCCCTTCCCTACAGGACATTTACACTAGGAGATGTTGGTCCAGAGCAGTTCGGATTTTAAAAGCTTTGTCCCACCCCAGTAATGGTCTGTTTCAACTTCTGCAATAGGGCAGAAGTTTTCGCATTATCAGGACTAAAACAGAGAGATTCAAGAGGAGCTTCTATCCTCATGCCATCAGAGTCCTAAATCAGAACATGCCCCCGCTCTCCTCATAGCATTAATATAGCATTACCATAAGGGACTGGACCTCATATTATATTCTTTGTCATATTTCAGAATATTTATATCATTTCATATCATATCTGATTCATTATACATCATACATTGTTACACTGTGTATACTGTTATACTGCGACCTACTTCTCCCATATGTCCTGTTTGCCATTGGGGAGGGTTCACCCCCTTTGAACTGCTTTTTGGATTGTGTCTATGGGGTTTTATTGACATGACCAAGTAAGCCTGGGATGAGCAGCCATCACCCTTTAACTTCATGATTAAGCATGTCTTTGAGCTACAGAAGAAATCAGCTGTGTAGCCACAATCATCAAGGAGCACCAGCAAGCTGCCCAGTAGGAACAGCAATGGGCCAACAACCATCCCACTCAACCACAAGAGCCTGGGACTGGGAGCTTCTTCTCCTCCCTAGTGCCAACTGCAAGTTCCTGGCATGTAGAACCCCTACACTGTCACAGAGAGAGTAGGTCCTGTGAACTACCGCCTGCAACAACCTGGTAAGTGCACCTCTCAGCAACTGTACCGCATCAATTTATTAAAATGCTAGAGAGGGCATGTTCCCATCCTTGCTGCTCCTTCTGTTTTATGTCCAGATAAACCACATCCAAAGCCCATGCAGAAGGGAGAACAACTAACCGCGGCACAGCGTCAGGATCTTATGGAGCTGGAAGCCCAGTTCTAGGAGCCAGGGCAGACTTATCTCATGCAGCATCATATCCAAACATCTCCCATAGTTGTTTGTTGTTGTTGTAAGGCAGTGGCCCTATTGAGGCCTGTTGTCGAGTTATTGAGGCAGAAGTGCCACAAATACTCTGGGAAGGAATTATTGAAGAGTCTACAAGCCCCTGGTCTGGATAATGTTGTAATCCAGTTGTCCACTTGGCAGGACCACCGCTTCCTCATTGGGAAAGTGATGGAGGAACTCTAGAGTGCAGAGCTGACAACAAACACTGGGCAGGGTCATCTGGATCTGACAAAGTCACAGTACCTGGGCTACAGCATCAGGCAGGGCCCGCTGAAACCCAAAGAGCTGAAAGTGGAGGTAGTAATGCAGTACCCCCACCACACTACCAAAAAGCAGGTACATGCCTTTTTGGGGCTAAGAGGGTATTACCAACACTTTATTCCTAACTTCAATTCAATTCAATTGTATTTGTATAGTGCTTTTAACAGCAGACTTTATCACAAAGCAGCTTCACAGAAGAATATAAATTCTGAATATAAACTTATGAATCTATATAAATTAACTCTATATTTCCCCATATATCCCTACTCAGCAAGCCCGTGGCAATGGTGCCAAGGAACAACACCCTGAGACAACAAAAGGAAGAACCCTTGAGGGAACCCATCCTCATTTGGGTGGCACTGGATAGTGCAATTAGAACTAACACACTTCTGTAATAGGGTCAAAATTGGTTTCCAAGTGATGACTCCAACCAGAAGTTGGAAGAAGAAAACCTAACTTTGTCTCTTGGCGTATGAAAGGGCATTCTGGGTGCTCAAAGTGGTCCTCACCAGCTCCCCAGTGCTATGGAACCCTGACTTTCAGCTACCCTTCCTGGTCTAGAGAGATGCATCTGAGACCGGTATGGGAGCTGTGCTGTCACAGGAGTTCAGGAGAGAGGAGCATCCTGTTATATACATTAGCTGCAAGTTGACCGTTCAGGTCCAACACCAAGCAGGGGTCTGACATGGAAATGCAGATGCTCTCTTATGATACTATCCAGCTGGCTTGGAGCTGAGGTGGGGCACTGTTATGACAATAGCGCTAAAGCCACGCAGTGTCTGGGAGCAAGTGTTCCTTGCCATGCTGCCACACTGTTTGCAGAGTGGCAGAGTATATAAAGGTACTGGCTCAATGTGGCAGGTTTGTTATGACCTTGAGACATTGCTACTCATTGCTGCTGTTGTGTCACCCAGACTCCAAAAGTGAGGATGCATTGCCTGGTCCAGACTTCACTGCTACTGGCAGCCACGACACCCTTTGGGACCTCTGCCTTTCTAGGATCCTCCTGGCCCTCACTGACCCTGTCCTCCACACCAGCCCTGATCTTCACTGCCAGCCCTTATTCCCCTTACTCTCAACTGCCTTCTTTTTTCATTTTCCCCTACACTATACATTAAAGGGCACTTTTGTTCCACAGCGCCTTGCAAGGTCATGAGTCTGCCAGCTTACCACTTGACTGTCCTCAAAGCTGGATAAAAAAAATTCTTGAAATGACATGCTGCTGTGAATGCATTCATTTAATTTAGGACTGAAATAGGTATGCATGTTTTAGTATGTTTAGTGTGTTATGGAGAATGGAAAATAGGATGAGAGCATGCATGGCAACCCTTGGGGCTGCCTAAAGAAAGTGCTACACCCACCTTTTTTCCATGTGTCCACATAGTGTTTTTCTTTGCCATAAAAAAATGCTGACTTCATCGAAGCCAAATTCCTGAAGTCCATGAAAATTCTCGTATGTTGCAAATGATGATCACCTTTTGTTTTGCAAATGAGTCACAGCCACTCAAGCAAAGTCATTCCCAGCCTGAAATCACACATGCAGTTTAGGATCAGTTTCTTCTGATGAGCTTGGTGGAGTTCTAAAAGTTGAACTGTTTACAACTGAGAGTGCTCTTAGCACTTTCTGAGCATGGAAAAAAATAGCTTTGCATGCTGTCAATACTGAACCTCAAAGGATTTGTTTAGAAAATAGATGCTGCCTGCACAAAACATGTGTGCCATTATAATTACCCTAATGTGACATTGTACTCATAATGGAGCAATTTTTTCACATGTACCACATGAAGTTTTACATGCAAAGTGTGCTGTGCCACACACACATACACATACATGCACGCTGACCTCAATTGAAGATGTGACTTCAGACTGGGGGACTGTGATTCATTTGTGATACAAAGTGATACAGTTTGTGTGTGGGTTATTGGAGGGTTATCCTGGCTTAAAGAGTCTTGTTTTCCAGGAATTACCAGTGTTAAAGCATTGATGCATGACTACAAAGCCAAAAAAAAACAGCATCCACTTACCTCAAAGGGCTGATCACTCTTCCTGTACTACACCCACTCCATCCTCTAGCACTGCACGACTTGTCCGACCATCTCTCAGGATACAAGGAAGGCATGTATCAAGACTCTTCTCTGTTCTGGCACCTATAGTGGAGATCATAATTAGAGAACAAATTGCATTTTTCTAATTTTCATAGTCCCTGCTTATCCCAATTTAAAGTTATCATAACATAAATAAAAGGGATGAAGTTGAAGTGCATTTCATAATTCAAAAATATTCCAGTTCACAATATAAAAAAAACCTAATGAGAAATTAAAAAAAGAACTGTTAGCAAAATTACACTTTAGGATAATTCAGTTATTGAATTATTGAATTACTGAATCTGCAACCTGGTGCTAATTTCTCTTATTCAGTTAAATTCAATTCACTGAGGGAGATTTGAGTGCAAGACTGTTTGTGGTAATTTAAGTCATACACCACTGTTGCAGAACCGCTCATGTCAACAGCAGTCAAATAACATCACAGTTTCTATTTCTAAGTTCAGGCTGTTCATCCTCAACAGGAGCAAATGGTTTTCAAGTGATGATGACTCCAACCATAAGTAGGACATCAGGATGGATCAGGCAGGTCCAGATAGCAGAGGGGGGTAAGAATCACTGGTATCTCAGGAGTAGTATATGCAGCTCAACAGACAGAGAAAAGATAGACTAAGAGAGAGAGAGAGAGAGAGAGAGAGAGAGAGAGAGAGAGAGAAGAGAAAAAGAAAAACAGATTCTGAGGTATGCTCATTGTCACGTTAATGGATAAGGGGTGTGACAGCATCAAAACATCCAGATCTGCTCCTTTACCTAATAAAAAGCTATTAGCAAAAGGCATGACAAAATAAATATGTTTTAAACCTAGATTTAAACACTGAGACTGTGTCTGAGTCCCGAACACTAATTGGAAGGCTGTTTCATAACTGAGGGGCTTTATAAGTGACAGATTTGCCCCTGCTGTAGCCTTCACTATTTCATTATTTGAGGTATCAACATTATTTGGGAGCCAATGCAGTGTAGGTAAGATAGGGGTGATTTGCTCATCTTCTTGTTCTAGTAAGGACCCTCGCTCCTGCATTTTGGAATAACTGGTTTATTTATGCACCTACTGGAACATCCAGACTGTAAGGCATTACAATAATCTAATCTAGAGGTAACAAAAGCATGAACTAGTTTTTCAGGGTCATGCAGTGACATCATATTTCTTATATTAGCAAAATTTCTAAGATGAAAGAAAGTTGTCCTGTTGTAGTAATATTATCCTAGTCATAGTAATTATAGCATTATTACTCTGGTGATAACATTAATAGACACTGAACAATAAATTTGCACACAAAATAAAATAAATATACAAAATAAAATAATGCTGATATTAACATTTTTAATGAGCATAAGAATTCTCCAAGATAACTTGCGTTTACATTTATGGCATTTTGGCAGACATACGTTTATCTCACATACCTAGCTGAACAGTGGGGGTTGAGCAGTGTGGGTTAAGCATCTTGCTGTGGCAGCTTGGTAGCACTGGGACTTGAACTTGTGACCTTCTGATCAGTAGGTCATTGCCTTACACACTGAGATACCTCTGCTTTGTAAACTTATTAGTAAATTGGACACTACCAGCTATGGAGCCCCCGAAGTGGCATGGGGGAAAAATTTGGAAGGGAGAAAAAAGGTCAGAGTATGCTTTCATTCTTGATGATGTTCTTCCAGGTTAGTTCAGCAACATACACTATATTGCCAAAAGTATTCACTCACCCATCGAAATAATTATATTCAGGTGTTCCAATCACTTCCATGGCCACAGGTGTATAACTTCAAGCACCTAGGCATGCAGACCGCTTCTACAAA
>JAQQZU010023562.1:0-14964 GCA_030068025.1 Parauchenoglanis punctatus | reverse complement strand
ACGGTAAGGAACAGAGTATATCATGTGCTGAGTGCAAGCAGGAACTCCGGCAGGGCTAGCTATGACAGCATAACTAAGAGGGAGCTGTGAAGCTGCTTTGTGGCAATGTCTGTTGTTAAAAGTGCTATACAAATAAAATTGAATTGAATTGAATTGAATTAATTGAAGACACACTAAAATAAATAAACAGGAAACAGTTTGACAGTACAGTATATGTTGAGTTTAATATGCAGTTATTTTCCACTTCAGTGCATGATTACAGGAATTAAAAAAAAATATTAATCTATAATAAGTTTACCAGGAATATTTTATAGGCACATAAACTCTCTGTAACATGGATGGCAAAGCAAACACAGAATTATATTCCTACTTATAGCTATTGAAAAATCTAAAGTTCATTAATGTAGCTAATTTGAATAATAAAAAAAATGAAATGAGGTTAAGGTCTATTTTATGAGCTACGAGTTTCATTAAATCAGCTGTAATTAAAGTCATCAGTATCAAAGAAAAGTTAACGACTGTTCCATTGCAAGGACATGGAATATTATCTGCAGGTTGTATCATGTTATTTTATCTGGTACCATTTTTCAATCCAATGAACTTTTTTAAATGACAAGGATTTTAAAAATGTGCTTCTAAAATGACATATAAATCATCTACGCATGAGAGGTTGATTATTTTCAGGTCAGGCAGATATGAAAATCCCTTTCATCTGATGTTACAGCGCCTGAACAACAAATATAACTGAAACATATCAAAAATAACCTTGAGACCATTATACTAAGAGAACTATTTTTTTTTCTAATTATAAGAAGTTCTAACGGTCAGTAGATATGAGTAACTCTTTACTTGAACCCTTTGTCATAAGACTAGAATAACCATGTCGTAAACATGTCACAGAAAACATCGTGTACAGTTCTGAGATCTGGAGTTATACTGATGAAGTAATAACTGCTTGTCACATGCTGTTTTTGTCCGTGTTTGCTAATTAGCATATATTTATGAACAGATGGACACATTATAATATGTACTTATTATGAAAAACAACTGTAATATATTTCATATCAGCTCTAGATTCTAAATCACAGGTGCTTCTCGTTCTAATGCATTCTCATTTCTATAGCTACGGCACATTCAGTATGGCTTCAGAGCAATGATCTCTAACATTTATGGAAGGAGTCTCCAGTGTTAGCGCTTTGTGACAGTCAGAAGTAAAGCTATAGCTTTTCCGACATCTTCAGGACGGAGGAGGACAAGCTGCGTTTTGATTGTTTTTCGGCTCATTCTTTTTTTAAAAGAGAGAAAAGAGAGGGGCTGGTGAGGGAAAGACTACTTATAGCTGCTATAATATAAGCAAGAACAGGAACTAACTTTTTTCGTTGACGTTCCACAAACATTACACAATGACTTGTAACTACAAAAGGATAAAAAATTAACTGTAATTGCTGTTGGATAAGAGGAATAAAAAATTTCAGGACATGATGTTATAGAAAAATTATGTGGTGATAACAGAAAAGCTTGACCAAAGTATGTTGAATCATCATAATGATGTCACTGGAGATAAAATGCACATCTGTTTATGTATGTCATCTGCAATTACATGTTAATGACATGGTTATATCAGTTCATCACTAGTGAGTTCATACTAGCGAGCAGTGAGTGTACATAGCTAGCTGAATTGGCAACAACCAATATTCACACTATTTACTTTGTGCTTGTGTAACAGGGTCTGAATGTTTCCCTGAATTTCCCCACAAGTAGTTTTCTTTTTATATAAAAAAAGAAGCTGAATTGCTGCTTGACCATCGTCTACCATGTGTGTTTTTTTAATGAGTCTTTAAGTTGTGCATCTTGGCGGGAAAATTTTTGTTTTGCGCATATTTTATTTCAAGATTTCTGATAGTATTGTGTGTGTGTGTATAGGAGAATATATGTTTTATATATTTTTTCTTTTCACATGTAGTTTGTGGTATTCCTGAGCATTTGTTTAATATGTATTGTACTCGCAGCAGTTAGGGGTACTTTAGTTTTGGGAGGGGTAGGGGTCAAGCCACTTAGTACACTAGGTAGCCCTGGGTTAACTGATATGGTAGTATGGGTGTGATCTCATTTTCTCCTCCTCTACAACAGAATATACTGCCTCCTGAGTGCAATGAGTGAGATGTCCCTGTTAAGTTGACTGTTGAACAGGTTAAAGATATTAATGAGTCTTAGTCAGTCTGTTAATGCTAGCCTGTTAAATAGAGTCCAGTTAGGTTCACCAGTTCTCTTTGCTGATCATTCCTAATGGGGGTGTTCCCTTATCGATGTTTCCTAGTTGAATTTTGTCTAGCTTTACTGTCTGGATGGACAACAATCCAGTCAAGACAATCTTGACTAAACCCAAGCTGGATGCTTGTGAGCAACTCTGGGTGGCTAAATTGGCCCTGTACAACTTTGACTTTACATTCCAGGTCCACAGAATGTAGTGGCAATTTGTGAAGCCCAGGATGATGCATTGCTTAACTAGGGTTCCTTACACTGATCTACTTAAGGAGGACGAGAGTTTGCAGGTGAATTCTGTCCAAGACGTTTCGTTTGTCTGTCGAATGGTCTGAAGTGAGGGAACAGTGAGCAGCTTCTTTGCCTAAAGGGATGTGGGTTGTGACCACACATGTCATGCAAAAGGAGACGAGAGACAAGGTATCACGTGAGGAGGTCTCAGCAGTGTTGCAGTCTTCTTATCATTGGAGGAAGGGTGCTGATTTGAATTTGCATTTGAAAGCAATGTCTGTGCTTGGTCAACTCCTTGGTTACCTGTTGTTAGTCAGAATGATTTGTATGATAAGCAGAGTCAAGACTCCACTATCACAGGAATCACGGGAAACACTGAGTTCTGAGACAGTGGGTGATACTCACCACACAATTGAGTGTAATTTACAGGGTAGCTAAATATCCTATCATGAAAAAGAACTCATTTCAGTATGTTGTTCCTGAAGCACTAAAATGTCTGATTCTGAAGGGGGATACATGATGATACATTTTGATAAAATGACAAAATTTTGACAAAATGATACAGGTTATCAGGGTCAGCAGCTCACCTTATGGTTGGCCAGGCAAAGGTTTTACTGGGATACAATCAGGAAAGATAGGGATTATGTTCACTGCAGCAAGATGTGAATGGTGAGTAAGACTGTAAGACTCCAGAACCTGAAGCAAGGACCCCTCTTATTTCCATTACTACCTCAGTTCTCTTGGAGTTAGTGGGCATTGATTTCTGGTCAGCTGAAGAGTTGAACAATAAGTCAACTGACATCTTAGTAGGAACTGACCATTTTACTATGTTGGTGTGTGTTTATCCGTGCTCTAATCAGTCTGCTAAATAAGTGGGGCAGGTTTTGTGGAACAAATTCTTTTGTGTGTATGGGTTTGCTGCTTGAATCCATTCAGATCAAGGGGTGAATTTTGGGAGCCTCTGATTGCTCTTGTTAGCTGAGTTGAGAAGTCTCATGCCACATCGTATCACCATATGGGGAATGGTCAAGCAGAGAGAATGAATTGCACTGCAGGGAACATAATTTATTATCTACCACCACCAAGGCCTAAGACCAAGTGCCCTCAGATGCTCAACAGTCTAACTTTTGCACATACAATTGCACAGTACATGAGACCACAGGTTTTCCTCTCTATGTTAAGTCTCTAGGGAGACACTTGAGGGAAGCCATGGTTTTGGCCAAGTCTAATGCTGGGAAACAACAGCTCAGCAGATGAAGCTGTGTAACTGGAAGGGGCAGCTTGCTAATGTGGGTGACAGAGTCTTACTGTTGTCTCCAGGAATGACACTGTTCACACATACCATATTAAAAGCCCATCTAGTGGTGTAAAACCAGTGTACAGGTACCTTACATGCCGGTTGACTTTTTGCCCATTGATGGCGAGTGGGACAGTGGCAGTCATCTGTCATTTTGTGGTGACAGTTCTAGTGTGGTTGGCGATTTACATTCTAGTCTGGCTCAGGAGACTGATGACAGGACTGCAACATGGGTTGCTGGGCTCTCGGGTGCATAAAGGTGGCAACATGGGGGATACTGAGACTGGAACTGTGGATGAAAAGACTCAGGCTCAGCTGGAGCTAAATGAGACAGTATCTCAGGACTTTCACATGGTGAAAACACTGTGTCAAATGTGTGTGATGACAGGGCTCTGTCTGTGGACTTATCTGCACCTGTCATCTCACCTTGTTGCACCAGCTCTACCAGATGGAGCATTGTACCATTGTAGACTGTAGGGATGATTGTTTACACACTAGTCGGGGTGGGTTGGTCAAGCCAATTAACAGGTTTATACAAACTATGGCTGTGCAGTGGGTGACACCCTGTTGGAGGAGTTCGTTAGAGCCTTTTTTTTTCTTTTTTACTCTTTCTCTTTTCATTTTTGATACATACCTTTTGGACTTTATCTAGGTATTTTCTCTATGTTTTGATTTTGTGTGTACTACCGTTTTCCCTATGCTTTTTGTTCCCTCTTGACACTGTGTACTTCCCTGTGTGGGATTGAGGAGTTGAAGTAGTCCCTGGTTATTGTGCATGTCTGCACTTGCAGTTTTGGATGCAATCTTTTTTTTTCAGGTGGTATATATGGCACCCCTGCTATGGTTGTTGAGGGGTGTGCTCCCATCTACTTAGTAGATTGTAGGACAGCCTTTTTTTTTGTCGGTACACTGCTGTAGGTTATGCTCGTCTGTCCACAATATTTTTTGTTTAGGGATTCTTGGTTGTTCTTTTTCTTTAAATTTTCTCTACTTGTTCTAGTTGTTATCCTGATTGATGTGGTGGGGTCTCTGTCTGCAGGGTGTTAGGGTTGTTTTTGCTGTGTTTTGTTTTTTGATGGTTGTCTTTGTTGAAATCAGTAAATCACTGTTACAAGGTCTGAATGTTTCCCTGAAATTCCCCACAATTATTATTTTTTTAATATAAAGTTTACATAAAACTCGGGATGTTTCTTTTATTTTGACATCCCTGTAGGGACTGACGTGGGGAGGAGCAGGGGGCGTGGCATAACATATTTTGGTCACAGAGCAACGAGGGATAATTTGTGTGCCTCAAATACCATGGTAACGCCTTGCTCCACCTCTTTTTTTGGCTGTGCCGTTACAGAGGAGCTGTATGCGTCTAGCTGGCTCAAGGCCTAATTTTTGTTTATTTCTACTTATTTTTAGAACAGAGAACAATGAAAGCTGCGAGACCAGACTGATTGTGGAGTCGTCTACCTTACACCACACATAACAAACATAATGTAGAGAGGGGAAAAGATGGGCTTGCACCCCTTGACAAGTTAGCTTTAGAAACCATATATATTATTACTACTGCGTTTCATTTGAATGAAATAAGACGGCCGGGGCTCAAGTAAAGAGTTTCTACATAAACAAACATACCGAAACTCCTCCCCCATCCACATTACAGTGAAAATAACACTAAAGATGGCAATAGCACCATAAAACAGTGGAGGCAGGTGTTCCCTTGTTCCAATGATTGATCACATCTTTGCAGAATGATGAAATGGACTTTCAGTAAGTATGGACTGGAATGTTTCCTCGTCATCATCATCACTATCTTCAGAAATCACGCACTGTCACGACTCGTACAGTTATGCAGATTTAGATATTCCAGCCCAGACCTATGTGAGTCGCCAGCAGGTAGCACATGCCTATCGTACATGTCATCATCATCATGGGGAAGCCCAACCTGCAAAAGAGAACATTAGATCAAATATACACTATATTGACAAAAGTATATGCACCCATCACTCCCATATGTACTCCTTTTCCCAAATTGTTACCACAAAGTTGGAGGCACACATTGTAATGCTATGTATAGACATTGGTTACAGTTTCCCTTCACTGGAACTAAGAGAACCAAATCATGTTCCAGCATGGCAATGCCCCTGTGCACAAAGCCAGCTCCATGAAGACATGGTGTGTGAAGTTTGGAGTGGAATAAGTGGTGTCCTGTAAGGCAGACTGCACCCCAGGCCTCTTCACCCAACATCAGCACCTGACCTCACTAATGTTCTTGTACCTGAATGAAATCAAATCCCTCAGCCACGCTCCAACATCTAGTGGAAGCTTTCCCAGAAAAGTGGAGCGCATTATAACAGCAAAAAGGGAATAAATCTGGAATGAAATAACATATAGGTGTGATGGTCTAGTGTGTGAAAAAAAAACACTGTTGCTCTGTCACAGTTTAATAAATCTCATGTACATTACTTCACTTAAGGCAGCTCATCAGAGAAGAAGACATCTCCGCTCAGAACGGGAAGTTTTTATAGACTTTCGTGGACTTTTTAATTTATTTACTCTCTCTGGTCTCTTTAACAGGAAAAAAAGCTTTAAAGCAAAATAAACTGAGATGCACGTGTTTTATTCTTTCTGCAACAAAGTCAAAGCAGACGTCTCATCTGTTGAACCGAGTCTGTGGTGTAGTTTAAAGCAGTAATATGAAGAGTAGCTATAAAACAAAACATAACCAGTTAGAATTTTTATTTATAGCCATAAACTAATTATGAATGGTAAATCATTAAAAGGGAACACTTATTGCCATTTATAGCCAATCAGGAACAAATTTGTTTTACGGATGTTCCACAACCTTAAATGTAACTATAAATGGATAAAAAATATGATGTCATTCATCAATAAAAATGAAGACTGTAACTGTGATCATTGTGGTAACATGACCTTAGCAACACTTAGCATCGGCCATACCACATCCACATTGATTATTATTCTGTAACAGCATGTCCCAAAGTTTTATTCTTTACATAATGTCATTTTTATAAATTTATATTATTATTATTGCTGAACTCTGAATACAGATGAGCAGTAATAAAATAAATAATAAATTGTGATTGTGGCATACCTTGAACCAAGCAAGGCATGAATTTTTCCTCTGCTTTTAACCCATCCAAGCAGTGAACACACACAACTGAGAAGTGCACACATACCCAGAGCAGTGGGCAGTAGTGGGCAGCAGTATAATATATAAAAGCATATCCTGTGTGTGTAGGTAAATAAATAATTAAAACCTCTGTAGATGTCAGTGAGAAAGCTGTGCATGACAGCACATTGGCCTGTAACCTCACCCTCTAACCTTTTATTTGGTTCTGACATCAGATTATTGACCATCAGCGAGTCTGTAGCAGGGGGAGTCAATAAAACTGCTCGATAATGAAGCAGCATGAATCAGTAATCGGTGCCATATGGTCAGTGTTCATCTCCTGCAGCCATTTTGGGGAAAATGGCCAATAAATATCACAGCAGTAAACAATAGAATCACAGTATTTCATCATCATGTCATCTACAGTAGAGAAAGTATCTGTAAATTGACTACAAAATATTCCAATGATGTATGATTCAAGAGAAATGACAGATGATCACATGAAGAAGAAAAGATCTTTCACAGAAATTACAATCCTGTTACTTTGTACATCATTTTAATCTAAATCTAGGATTCATCATATTAATGCGTTGGCATGGTTCGTCACTACTGAACTTTATTACCATCTACTGGAGTTTAAGGTATCTGGCGTTGTTGAGCGCAGACTTCTGCCGAGGCCGAATGGCGGATCTCGCAATGCTAGCAAAAGAGAAACTAATGTCATGGATTTTCCCCATGACTCGGATCCACACCAAAATGTTACGGGTTCTTCCTTGGCCCACGCTACACCCTGCCACCAACTTTTATGAAAATTGGTTTGGTAGCTTTTGCACAATCCTGCTTAGAGTCAGACAAACAAACAAACAATCAATCAAACTACACCAAAAACATAACCTCCTTAGCGGAGGTAAAAATGTTTTTTAAGTTACACATTTGAATGGATGCTAGTTAACCAAAATTTGCGTACTTGTCACCGTAACATTTAATCAGGTGTTAAGTCACATTTTGGGTGATTTGAGTTCTGCATATTTTCAGATTCAAGGTTCAATAATCCATTTTGATACCAACTTTATTTCAGTATCATGTCCACATGTCACCATAGCAACAGTGCCAGTTTGTTTACAAGGAGGGCCTCGGAAACCTCTGTCGGAATCTTATTTTTAGAATATTTAGCGCTATTATTTAGCGATATTTAGGGTTGGAAAACAGCCCTTAAAACAGTGTGTAGGATTAAAATTTCTCAATTCTGTTGAAGGATCAGGACGATAAGGTATTTATCAACCAATATTAGCCAAAAAAGATGTCACCCACAGCACCTTATTGGCCACAGCGCAGAACTAACCTCTGTGACTGAACACCTGACCTGATATGACGGCTCTCATTTTCTAATTCTGTGCTAACCCTATTAGTTGTTTGAGCGGAAGTCGGATAAGAAACCTTCTTTAAAAATTAAGAATGCTCTCTGAGATGGGATAAGGCATTACTTTGAACAGCTAAATATAGATTTAATGTTGGAAAACGATGCAGAATTGTGGAGTCAGCCTTCCTGATGAGGGTTTCTGAGCAGCACATGTGAACATTTCAGGTTTCTAAAGTGACTTTTTTTCTTTCTGCTTTGCTTCACCGTCTTTGAAGAAGCGTGTTGTGAAGGAAGCATAACCCAGGCTTGAGGAAACGTTCCTCTGTCTGATGTACACTGCTTTCATGCTCTCCTTAATGGCCATCTCTTTCCAGAGACATGTGCACAGCCTTTTATACGCTCGCTGGTGGAAATGTCCTACCACTGAGAGGGTTCATGTGTATAATTATGACAAGGTCGTGTAATGGCTGCTTTCAGTCATCATCACTTAACGTCCTTCTGTCCCAGAGTTCACCACAGAGAGTCCACTAACTTCCACACAAAGGGACGTAATTACTCGCGAAGAACCCACGTCTTGACGGATACTAGACTGAGCTGCGCTGAGTGAATTATTAAATGACAGCAGGTAGGAAATGTTAGCGGTATCAGAACTCCAAAGAGGAAAAATGAGTAGTCAATACACACAGTACATTTTTTATAAAGCTTTTCCACAAATTGCTTGTGTACGTTTCCACACCAGCCAACATTTTCTCTGATCTTTTTGGGCTTTTTTTCTCTGATATTTATACGTTTTTAATGTTAGCTTAGCCAAACACACACTAATAGATTTTTTTTTGTTATTGAACTTGACCATGATGCATCTGCTCATGTTGACAGGAAAATCAAGCCTAAACATTACTCATGTGAAACAGAGGAAGGGGGCGGGGCTTCCAAGGTGTCAATTGATATCGGACAGTTTAAAGTGCCTATGTTTAGCTTTCATACACAGTGAAAAAGAGCTGTTTAATTAACATTTCAGTGTGCGTTGGAGAGAAATGAACTCTACGGTTGTTCTGTCAGAACGCTAGGGTGCAATTAGTTTTGTTAGAAATGAAATGTTTTCTGTTAATTGTGTGACGTTCTGATTCACAGCTAATTTCAGTGGTATCTGGGTGAAGTCATCTGTTTATATTAAAGTCAGGTGGTATAAAAAGTGACCATCCCAAAAACCAGGACTTTTAACACATTATAAACTATAAAAATATTATTTTGATGTAAAGGGTGTGAGGATGAGGATGGGTTCCCTCTTGAGTCTGGTTCCTCTCAAGGTTCCTTCCTCTTGTTGTTTCAGGGAGTTTTTTAGGGATATATAGGGATAAATTTATAGATTCATAAGTTTATATTCAGAATGTATATACTTCTGCGAAGCTGCTTTGTGACAATGTCTGTTGTTAAAAGCGCTATACAAATTGAATTGAGGGGTTTTGATATGTAGTTAAGTGCATTGACACAGAGTAAGTTTATTAATCGTTATGTACTTCTAACAAAATTTGTAATTTGGCGACAAAATGTCAGCAAATTGCTAGCAAACATTTCACCCAGGAGCTGCGGTGCTTTGTCCTTACATTGTACGTAAAATATGTTTAACCACGAGGTTACTGACGCCATCGATATAAATATATGCTACATGTTACATTCGCTATTGATGAGTGTTTACAAGACACGTCAATGTCTGAGCGAGCTCACACTCACACTCGTCAACACTACAAGCATGACAATACGGTACAGCAGTTTTATGCTGCGATTAAACAAGAGAAAATTGAATGTTTTTTCTGGACTTTCTCCAAAGTGCAATTAATCCAGTTTGTGGCACCACCTGGCATTTACAAGCCAGCGATCATCAGGAGTGTCTGTTAATGACACAATATTATAGGCTGCGTTCATCGAGTTCGGCAGTGAAACAGACTCTACACTCGACTGTAGAGCCCATTGACTGAACGAACGAAGACTGTACAAAAAAGGTACAGCGCATCAGATCTAAAAAGTGAAGCCTCCACAGGTCTAGCGCCTCTGTTGGCTGGCAGCAGAACAATTTTTAGCCCCGCCCACCCCCATGTGCTTCAATGACAAAACAGCTTAATTTCCATGTCACTTTTCTCATCTAAACTGTCCTTCCAGCTACAGTGTCTAATTCGAGCAGTTAGTTTTTCGCTATGCTGATATCTGCAGACTTTTTTATTTTCCCCCAGAAATTAGTTTTTGAAAACATTATTCTACTATAAAATTAGAAGGTGTGGCTTCTCCAGACTGAAGGAGGAGACCAGTTAACTTCACCACACAATTTATGATAAATTTATTACCTTTCCTAGACACGTGCACGAATACAAAGTGTTAGCAATTTCTACTAAAAACGTTTGAAATATTAAAACGCTTCATAAGGAAAGGGTAGTGTAATCGCACTAGCTACCTAGCTGTATAGGAATCGCGCCAGCTAACCATCCACATAGCCTCCATCCACACAGTCAGTTATATATTCATTTGCGCTACAAAGAACATTAAGATGGATTTTACAAGTAGTTAGTTAATTTACAGTATGCTCAGGATAGTCATGAGTTTTAACTCGCCCGGTGAGCTCACTGCCGGCTCATTCCGTGTTGGTCCCATCCATCTGTCAGTGAATTTCCAGGTCATGTTATAAATGTCCTTCCTAGATGCATCCGTATCAATGAAATATTTCCAGCTGAAACTGTTTAAGCTCTCTGGATAGATGTGATAAAGAGAATTTGAGAATGTGACCGTATTCGTCTGATCGTTTCTACCAGAGAAGGGGGCGGGGCTAGCAAAGTAGCAACTCGCTACTGTGCAAACTCGCGAAGGCGAAAGACCCTACCTGACAGATTCTGGCTTCAAAATTGACAACATGGTGGACGTATTTTGGCTTCATTACTATAGAATGGGAGCACAGTGTTAACTTTTTATACAGTCGATGGCAAGGAACCACAGGGTAGTGGTCTAAAAGATATGTAGCATGATGCATGATGTTAGATTTATACAATTTTTAGTCTTGAATCTTTGGATATGAATGAAATAACAGTAAACAATCTAGGACTTCTAGAAATAACCCTATGTAAAAGTATAGTGATGCCAACAACTACAGAGCCCAGGAAACAAAATCTGGGTGACTTATTTGTGTATTCCGAGTTTACGGTGTTCTAGCACTAAGCAGTACCTAAGAGTCCATCCAACATCCAAGAGACGTTATTCCTATTGTGTAGCCATGACAGCAAAGAATTGAGGTTGTTGATCATTGGCCTGAGTCCGTACATCAGCCTCCTGCTCATCTTTTCCATTTCAGCCAATTAAATTTTCATGAGAGTGTTTTGTTTACACGGAATTACTAATATAAAGTGCAGCTCCATGTTCCGAATGTGAAGTTCAGCTGAATGGAGTTTTAAAGTGTAAAGAGTAATGGAGTTTGTGAAAGTGCACTGTACTCTGAGATTGAAGGCACTGGACATCAATTTAGCCACAGCAGCAAAACAGATTCCCAGACCGGAGAAGATGGGACAGAAGATGAAGCGAAGATCAGGGAAAAGGTAAAAGCAGCTAGATCACTACAGCAAATAGAGAGAATGGAGTGAGAGGCTGAGTGCTAGAGAGTGTATACACTGAAACAGGATGGAGAGATTACACAAAGTGGAGAGAGAGAGAGAGAAATTTGAGGTTTTGATGCGTAGCCTGATATCTCAAGCACGTTAAAAAGATACAGAGCAAGAACTTCCTTCCTTTTGTCTTTCTGTCTTTCTTTCCTTCCTTTTTTCTTTCTTTCCTTCTTTCTTTCCTTCTTTATTTCTTTCTGTCTTTCGTTCCTTCTTTATTTCCTTCCTTCTGTATTTCTTTCCTTCCTTTCTGCGTTTGCTTATAGATGCGGCAGTGGTGAACACCGCAGTGTTTGGATCTGTTGTCGTTAGACGTGGCAGTGAGGAATGACGGCTGGTGATTCAGCTATGTCGCCAGTGGAGGCAGCAGTGGTGAATGGCGTATCGGTATTAGGTTGTGTAGCTGATGGACATTGTAGCGGTTAATGGCTGCTCACTGTAGTGTCCTCCACCTGTTCCCCAAATCTACACCATGGGTAGGCCAGGGGTTGGGCTCACATCTGGTCTTGTTTAAAATCCAGATGTTTGATCCCCAACAGACGGAGAGTGGGGAATACGGAAGCTGGAATTATAGATGAAGCAGGTTGTTGTTATTGTGCACCATCAGGACGGGACAGGATGTTAATGTCCACTGGAACTGATGAATACACTGGGATGACTGAGATTCAAGGACAATAACTAACCTGATCCAAGGAGAAATGCTACTGATGTCACTGGATTTGGTATGATTTTCTATCAAGTCATAAGAAAAGCTAAGCTCCCCTGACAGTAAGCTTAAAGACTCCGCCCTGAAACACATTCAGTGTTTATACTGAAATATTTTGGTCATGTTTAGTGATTCTGATGATTTTGTTGTTTGGTGTTGTGTTCTTGCTATAAAAACTTTGCAGTGTGGGATGGTGTTATTGCTACCACAGTTACACCGGCTGCGCTTCCTTCAGTCTTTTTCTTTCTTTCATTATTATTACTAGTAAACGTACGTAATAAATAGCCAGTATGACTATTTCATATATTTGTCATATATCAAACCTTCCTTTCCTTTGCTTTCCTTACCACTTCCTTCCTGCCCTCCCTCCTTACTTCCTTCCCTTCTTCCCTTACTGCATTTGTGTCCTTCCTTCCTTTCATTTATCCCTTCTTTCCATTCTTTCCTTACTGCATTTCCTTCTCCATTCGTCCTTTTTCCCTTCCTTCAATTCTTTCCTTCTATTCTTTCCTTACTTCTGTCCTCCTACCATATCGTCCCTTCCTTCCTTCCCTTTTGTCCATACTTCATTTGTTTCCTTCATTTCCTTCCTTTCCTCCTTTTATTTCCATCCATCAGTTTATATATTTTGATGTACCTTTGTAAGCTGAAGAAATAAGCTCTACTGAAGTGAACTGATTGCTGAACAGCACTTTCAGAAATATCGTTTTAATGTAAAAGTAATATTTACTAAACTAAAAACTTATAAACTAAAGACTTTCCCTGTCCCACACTCCTCCAGACTGAGGGAAGAAGACGACGAGATCGGGATTAATCTCAGAGTGATAGCGTCGGTCTCTCAGTGCTGTGAGCTACTCAGACAAGCTCAAGTTGCTGAGAGGTAATTAAGTCACGGATGTGTTATTGAGAAGCTGGGATTATCTCCACCATCCCTCACTCACTGCTCTTTAGAGCTGAGACCCCAGATGGTTCGAGTCTGGATGGTCATCATTGTCCTATATGGCAGTGATTAACTAACACACACACACACACACACACACACACACACACACACACACACACACACACACACACACACACACACACACACAGACACAGACACACAGTAGCTTGGCAGCATCAGTAATGGAGATCCATGTAATCCAGCCACAAGATTCAGTCTGATTAGCAGTCAGGAAGATGAGCGTGTGCTGACCGGCCAAGCATGGAAGAGGAAGCAGGGGGCAATTGGGGTAGTTCTGGGGTATGGGGGGGCAATGATACACTGATCATATCAGCTTTATCTGTTCTAGGCACGATGTAGACACCAGAGACGTTTACAAGAGCACTGTAAAAAAACAGCAGCTGAAAATCAAGCTACACTTCAATAAATATAGAATTTAGCAGCTGGATTTTATTTATAAAACAGTAAACTATGGTTGTTTACTGCACTGCAGCTAACAAGTGACCTTACAAAAAGAAAAGAAAAAACTAGCAGCTAAATAAGCAGCAATTTAGCAGCTACATTTTAAAAAAAAATAAATCAATCAATAAAATCAGCAAAACCACAGAAGAATAAATAAATAAATAAATAAATAAATAATACATTGTAGCCATCTAAAAATGATAACTAGAATATGAATTGTATATTTGTGGGGGAAAAACAATTTAGGAGCTGTTTTTTTTGTTGTTGTTTTTTTTTTTTTTACAAAAGACTAAATATAAATATGAATATTCAATTCAATTCAATAACATTTGAATAAAAAAATACTGCAGTTGACTTGCTTGACTTAGATTTATTAAAAAATAAAATTATAATTTGTAGAAATTCAGCAGCTGATCTTTTGCAAAATTGCAGGCAACCTGCAGGCAGCTGATTTAATTAATTTAAAAAAATCTAAGATATGACATCTAAAAAACTGTAAATAAAAAAATAATTTACAATAAATAAGTAAAAGCTGCATTTTAAAAATTTTCTAAAAAATATCTATTCATTTAAAAAATGTGCAAAAACCAGTAGGTATATAAAAAATCTTTTATAAAAGGTGCAGTTTTTTTTTTTCAAGATTTTTTTTTTACCATAGCAGCTGATTCTTTTTCAAGGTGCCTTTACAGAACACAAAAATAAGCAGGACTTTATTTTGAGTGTAGACGTCAGTTAAGCAGTTAATCACACTTCATTCATGCTGATTCAGTAGTTTTGAGGAAGTGGAAAAGGTTTCGATGAGGTTCGGCCCGTCTGCTCTCAGACTCTATTATTACTGTGTTATATAAGCTGTGCTGTCGACTCGGAGGACTCTTCGAGACACAAAAACAGAACGACCTTCTGGGTAAAAGCTTTGCTTTCTGACTGGAAACACATCAGGATGG
>JAQQZU010023561.1:0-14964 GCA_030068025.1 Parauchenoglanis punctatus | reverse complement strand
AACTCATGCAGAGTTACATTAACACTGTTAGTGCCGAGTAAACTCATACAGCGGTACATTAACACTGTTGGTGCCGAATAAACTCATACAGCGTTACATTAACACTGTTAGTGCCGAGTAAACTCATACAGCGGTACATTAACACTGTTGGTGCCGAGTAAACTCATACAGCGGTACATTAACACTGTTAGTGCCGAATAAACTCATGCAGAGTTACATTAACACTGTTAGTGCCGAGTAAACTCATACAGCGGTACATTAACACTGTTGGTGCCGAATAAACTCATACAGCGTTACATTAACACTGTTAGTGCCGAGTAAACTCATACAGCGGTACATTAACACTGTTGGTGCCGAGTAAACTCATACAGCGGTACATTAACACTGTTGGTGCCGAGTAAACTCATACAGCGGTACATTAACACTGTTAGTGCCGAATAAACTCATGCAGAGTTACATTAACACTGTTAGTGCCGAGTAAACTCATACAGCGGTACATTAACACTGTTAGTGCCGAATAAACTAATGCAGAGTTACATTAACACTGTTAGTGCTGAATAAACTCGTACAGTTTTATATTAGTACTGACAGTAGTATCAGTGTTACTTCAGTACTGAATTAACACTGTTCTTGTATGAACTCTTGAAATGTGGCATTAACACTGATGGTGATGATTTAATAGCCTCTTTCTAAATACTGAATGAGCACTAATGGCATTGCGTTAACTCTGATAGTTCTGAATCAACATGGATGGTTTTGCATGAAGTCCTAAAGTACTGTAAACTTACGGTGTTAAATTAAGCCTTTGATTAACACCTACATTGTGTGATTAACACCGGTATTACATGGTCTTAGTGGTTTTGCATTAACACCTACACTACTGTCCTTGAGTGTTGATTTAAAATCTTCGGTGTTGGATTAATAGGCACATTAGCACCGGCATTACTTAACACCTAGAGTGCATAGTTAACACTAATGGTCTTATTAGAGCCCTTAAAGCGTTGCATTAGTACCTACAGAGTTTGATTAATCCTTTAACACCAGGAGCACTGTCTAACATGTCTGCAGCTTAATTAACACTCATAGTGCTAAACAAAAACCTACAGAACTCAAGAAACACTTCAAGCGTTAACACCCCTAGTACTGAACGATAGTATGCTCTTGAATAAACGAAGATGTTCGATGAATAAACTTTGTGTTTATAATTCAGTTCATATATATATATAAATATAAATTAATAAATGTAAAGCTTTTTTCTTTTCTTTTTCAGTAACACAAACGGGTTACTTTCTCCTGGTTAGCTGTGTGTGAGAGTAGTGAGCTCCGGTATTACGCTGCATGGGATTTCATTTGTGAAGGGAAATATCAGAGATTTTCAATAGGAGTGTTAATGTTTATGGAAATGAAAATAGTTGTCATGGAAACCTTTTCCCAGCTCCGGCAAAATAAACACCGATCCTAACCAGGTGAAGTACGAGTTCTTTCCAAATCGAAGTTTTAAAGCTTTTTGTATCAGGACTTAATGTATGGTCTTTTAGAGTTGTGCTAAAGCTGCATGTATTTCTGAACACTGTAGGTGTTAATGCAGCACTGTAAATGTTTCTGCAGTCTGTAGGAGTCAGCTCGGCTTCATCACACCACTCCACCGCCGATTATTTTCCTCTAACTAATAGCAGGACACACAGAGGAGCGTTGGCTTCGTCATTTAACCCGTAATGTGTGTGTGTGTGTGTGACGGAGCTCTGCTATGTTGAGCAGCAGATTTTATTTTATTCCTGCTGCATTTTCAGTGGTTCTGGATAAACCCCAGGTCTCATTGAGGTATTTATAGAGACGCGCAGATCCAGAAGAGAATGACGGGATATGAATAGCCGTGTTTGCATGCAGCTTCATCGTCACATGATTATCTAAAACATTTTCATGAATAATTAAACGAGGACAGAGTAACCCACACGAGGCCCATCTGAGCGAGATGCGGATCAGGTAGATGCGGTTAACGTGTTTAATAATCAGATAAATGCAGGAATTTCACCCTGTGAGCTTCTGAACTCATCGGACACTTCATGGCTGGTGTGGAAATGCAAGTGAATTCCAGGCAGAAAAATCACCTCGGTGCGTGCGAGCGTGCGGGCGTGTGATCTAGTCCGGCTCACGTGGGTGTTGGATTCATATCTGAGAGGATGTTTATATGTACTTACGCTCTGGAAGTTTTACTCCCCTTTTATTTCCTTATGATTTTTTCCTTGTCTGTATCTGGTATTGTTTTGCTGAAAATTTGCACTTTATTTTAAATTTGTTTGTTGTTGTTTTGCTTTAGACACGTTCACATTTTTCCTTTTTCTCTTAATTCATTTTCACTTTTGCCTTAAGTTTTCCGTTTTATTTTATTTTAGGCTGTTCTTCTCATAGACGTGGCTTCCGGTCCAGAAACTGTAAGAGGTGAGTGGTAGCGGGTTTTAAATATAAAAAAAAAAAAAAAATTTAAAAGCAGAAAAGAAAATGAAATGCATTCAGGAATATAAATTTATTAAAAATGCCAATGGTATTCAAGACAACCTGAAAAGCCAAACTCGTATTTTTTTGTTGTTGTTGTTCGCTTGCTTTCTATTTTCATCATCATCATCATCAGGATCATTTACTGTACACAAAACTTTCCACAGACGTGGAATGGCGTGTTCTCACCTGACAGTTGAATTACATCACCACGGAAGTCACGAGCGAGCTAAAGGCAATACTAACCATTCAGCAAAGACCTCACATATCCACTTCTCACAATCCAATTCAAAAGCCCTGTTCGACCAGAATATGCAGTTTCACTCAAAACTGTGTCTAAAAATTGCTTCTGAATTTCTGTTTCCTCTTCGAAAAGATTGCGAACAATGTGGTTTTGCGACTAATCGTCACGTCTTCCTGCAAAGATGACAGGTCGCGGTATAAATCCAGAGCTGATTGCAGATTTTAAAGCATAATTTAGAAAGAAATTTTTAATAAAAATACAGAATAAAAGGCTTAGGGTTTTTCAGTGATACGTAAAAACTCAAATCTAAACAAGATTTGCGGAAATCGCTGACACATTCCATTGCTCTGTTCATGCTAAATATTTTGTGGTAAGATATTGAAATATAAATGCGAGGTTGAATTATGCCTTGACACGGGACGTGAAGCCCGCTGCGCTCCTGCTTCTGCTCAACACGCACATTCAGAGGATGTTCAGCTGCTGTGCATTATTTACGCCTGATGATAAACACTCAGGTGATGGGTTCACTCTGACAGCAGCGCCGCACTCCGGGTTGGTGATGCTGATGCTGGAGTTAAATAAAGCTCTCGGAACGCGGTGACCGTTCAGATGTTTCAGATTAACGTAAAAGGGAGCTGTTTTAAAGGCAGGTGATCGTGATTAAGCGCTTGTTGGGGTTAGTGGTGAACAACCAGCCAACGATGAAGTACGTGTGTAGTTTAGCTTTAAACCAGATGATCATCACAGTTCTGTTTTGCTTAGAGAAAACGCAGTAGTGGAGACGTCTTGACATCGCCACGGATCGTCTGTTCATAGACCGCGTTAACCAGAAATCCTGGATTTTTAGTCTTGCATCACCACTGCGCCTGCGTTTATGTTCCACTTGACAAATCATGCATGCTGGCTTTGCCAAAAAAAAAACAAAAAAAAAAAACGTAGGTTGTTTCCTTTAAGCAGGATTGCACAAAACCGACTGATCCGATTTCCATGAAACTTGGTGGCATGGTGCGGCATTGGTCAGGAAAAAAACATTACATTTTGGAGTGGTTCCACATATTTCCTTTCCCTTTCGCTAGCATTAAGAGATGCATTGTTTACCCCCGGTGGAAGTCTGCACTCACCAGTGCCATACATCTTAAAATCCAGTAGATGCCAGTAAAGTGACAAAACATAGCCAATGTAGAAATACGATGACTCCCTTGGAAATCTATGCAGACATAAAGTGATCGCATTCGCATATCATAGACTGTTGTCCTTGGTGGACGTCTGTGTTCTCTAAGTACGCTTCTAGTTTTATGGTGTATGTTTATTGGACTGTAAATTTGAAGACTTTCATATGACTTGAGCCTACACACCGGTGGTATCAGTCTTTTTTGTGGAGCACCATGTCATGCGTGGGTAATGTGCGTTTGAAATGTAAGTGGGTTTTTTTTTTCATGCTCATCAACTCATGAATGTTTCAGACAAACACCTAGTTGCAAAGAAGAACTACAATGTGAGTAATAGATACGACAATTTGAACGATCTGATACGCTTTAGTGTGGCGAGAACCGCGGCCTTAGTTTTACTGAACAACAAGCATGGATAAATGCGTAAATATTCCAAAAGTAATGACTTGGCGAATGATAATTTTTTTTCTGTAGCACTTGTTTTTTCCCCTCAGTACAATTAGGGCCACACCCGCTTTTTCCAAGCCTCTATATCTTGGAAAGGAATGCAGATGCAATGCAGAGTATTTATAGGGAATAGTGACATCATTTCCAGAAAGTATGAAGCAAATCTGAGAGTCGAGAGGCCTCCGGTGAGGTATTAATCAGGCCTCACAAACAGAGACGCATTCGACTGGAGCCGTAACACAGCTTTAGATTACAATCAAGATATGAGGCGCGTGAAACCAGCGGATATAAGCAAGGTCGTAGTGCTGTTCGAGCAGGATTAGTTTTCTGGACGTGTGTGTGTGTGTGTGTGTTAAATAATGTTACCGGGGGACGTGTGCGGTAAATATGAGCGAATCACATGGGGTCAGTGACATCTGCATAAATCACAGAGACGACCTGTTCTTTTTCAAGGAGTTAAAATATGCCGTGATGTTTCCAGACACAGACGCACAGTTACTGACATGATGAATTCAGACTAATATCCCAAAGCTAATCCGGTAATAATTACATGAGAAATTAATCCTGTGTGAATAGAGTCAGATCAGAGCACACAGTTTTTCAGGGTTTTTTTTTTTTTTTTGGAGTGTCTTTAAAAGCCAGCGAGCTCTTCATTAGATTCTGAGCCCTTATTAATTTTCTAACGGTATATATTAGCAGTGCGTGTTCTAGCGGTTAATTGCCGCGCTTGTCTCTTGTACGCTTCAGGAGACTTGCGCTGCCGGATGCGTGTTATTAGGAAAGGATGGTTAGACTGTTTTTAATATGAAGCCATCGTTAAAGCTGTGAGGAGAGGGAGGTTAAACTCTGCACACAGCCCTGATTAACTCCTCGCTTAATGACGGAGCACAGATGCTAAACTGAGCTCAGCTGGGGAACTCGTGATAAGCAAACCACTGGTGTGACATTTATATTTTGTTCTGAATCATCACATCTGTGGCCTTCACTCGCTGAGACGTGCGTTCTGTCCCCCTCTCACACACTTGTTGGCTCCCGGTGAATGGAATAACAGCGATCACGCTGCGGAAACAAAATGGTGGCGGCATTCCGGTTTATACAGGAATGCTAGGAATTGTTGACCGTCCACTGATTTAAAAGCAAAGTGTCCGCCCTGATTTACTCATAGCCTACAGTCTGACAGGATGTCCAGAAGCCCCGCCCACCCAGCCAACACCAATCCCTATTGTAAATTGAATTCTGGATCCTGGTTGCTCACAAGGTGTTGATTAACTTCCCCTTATCAAATACTTTGATTTCCTGTAATTGTTGAATAAAAATAAGTAAGTTTCGGTTCGTACTAATCTGATACATTGATATATTGGCGTTTTGTTACAGCTGTATGGTATAGAGCTACATTATCCTGTTTCCCATCCCGTCCTTGCTTTCTATACCATCAAATCTTTCTAGAGTAACAGGGAACAATGTGTGTGTTTATAGGCTACACAATGCAGCCCCTGCTGTTTGTGTGTGTTTCTGTAGCTTGATAAAAGCATGCCGTTGTTCTTTTAATCCTCCCAGAAACATGCAGGCCATTATTTCGGTCTGAATTCAGTGCTCTGTCCAAGGTTTTTTTTTTTTTTTTTTTTTTTTTTCTTTTTTGGTGCCTTTTGTGCCTTTCTGCTATTGTCTATTCTTTCTGCACGAATGCTGCAGGAACTTCACCATCAGGGGAAAGTACCGTGTGTTAAACATGATAGAGATAACACACACACACAACTTACTCCTTTTTCAAAGTGTAAAATCCCTCTGATAGCTATCTGGTGTGAACGTCATCTCCCATAACATTCACACACACGCACAGCCTTCACCGGGAGCTTTACTACCTCAGGAATACTTGGACGGTCTGCTTTATGTAAATGACACACACACACACACACACACACACACACACACACAAATCATTCACCCATAAAGCTTGATCATCTCATAACATCATAAACGAGTGCGTGGCCACAGCATCCCTCAACCGTTACTGAATATAAAAAGGGATGAACGAGAGAGAGAGAGAGAGAGAGGAGAGGAGAGGAGAGAAGATGGAGGAAAGGAGGAAAAGAAGTAAGACACAAACCTTGATGCACAGCTTGACTGCGAGTAAGCGCTTGAACCAGGGTTGACGCTAGGATTTGTCTCGCCAATCCTAGAAATAATTCAGTTTTATTTGTACAGCTCTTTTAACAACACACATTGTCACAAAGCAGCTTCACAGGAGTATATAAATTCTGAGTATAAACTTATGGAACTATAAATTTATATATATATATATATATATATATCCCTAATGAGCAGCCTGTGGCGACGGTGGCGAGGCAAAACTCCCTGAGGCGACAAGAGGAAGAAACCTTCAGAGGAACACACTCAAAAGGGAACCCATGCTCATCTGGGTGACTTGGGATGGTGCGATTACAACTAACACACTTGTGTAACTGTGTGTTATATGGTCAAAAAAGTACACTTATATAATTCAATATAGTTTTAACATAAAGTCTGTTCTGTCTCAGCTGAGTCACTGAGGGAGATCTGAGTGCAGGAGGTAGTTTAAGTCCTACGCCACTGTAGCAGAACCGCTCATGTCAATAGCAGTCCAACGGCATCATCACAGTTCTAGGTGTATGTAGCGCCATATTTAACAGGAGCAAGTGGTTTCCAAGTGATGACTCCAACCAGGACTAGGACACCGGGATGGGTCAGGCAGGCCCGGAGAGCAGAAGGGGTCAGGATCACTGGAGTCTCAGGATTAGCATGTGCAGCTCGACAGAGAGAAGAGAAAAAGCAGATTGTTAGGTATGGATAGGCCAGTGGTCATGAGCCCTGTTCCTGGAGGGTTTTTCAGCTGATGAAGAACTGCTTAAGGCAATGGTTCGCTGGTTAGAGGCACACGATTATGGTTGGAGCTAAAGTCTACATCTACATTTAAAAATAAAAACTATCTCTGTCCAGATGGGCGTTTTACCGCCGTATTGGAAATAATCTCCATCCATACTAACGCGTGAATCCTATATCACATGACCATTTACGCACACTGGGCATGCGCGTGCTGGTATCAACAGGAAGCAGGTTGTCTACCCTGTAGTTGTTTGATTAGTTGCATGTCGCTCAAATAATAGCACGTGTCCTGCTCATATAGGCAGTCGTAATATTATAAAATGCAGAATTTAACTGCACAACAGCAGCTAGCAAAGACAACAAAGTCAACAACACTTGAATTGAATTATCCATGCTGCGTTCACCACTGGGAGTCGAGGCTGACGCGGTTTGTTTTCTTCTGGAAAAAGGGTCACGTGATAAGAGCGTGATGAATCAGGAAAGGATACACCGTGTGTGTGAGCCTGCGTCATCTTTTCCAAAAGCCTCCGTTTCCCCTCATTGATTTCCAACTAAGCAGTTTTCAAAACACTCCATTTTAGGGGCTGAAACACTCTGGATTAGTATGGACACCAAGCGTAAACATAGCCAAAGTCATGCTTTTTAGTTTTAAAACCTGTTGGTGTGGATGAGGCAAAAGTCTTCAGGTAGGAAGGGTTTTGACCAGTACTATAGGATATTGTCTCCTTTTTTTTATTACGGCAAAGTTCTCTGCTGCCGACTTGACATCAAACGTGTCCGATGTGTCTTTGCAGCTTGCAGCCACATCGCTCTCTCTCCCTGAAGATGACTTCGCAGTGCTGCTTTAATTTGATTCCACCGAGAGAAGCCCCTTCCTGCTGGCTCGTTTCACACGGGCAGAACACCGGCAGTTTTAGCCGGTGTAGCCCAGTCAGGGTACAGCTTGCTCAACTCCTAAATTAGCACTTTGCAAGCTGTTGCAAATTTTAAACCCCCATAACAGTGGTTCACCGTCATCACTGCCACTGCCAAAGCACAAATGTCCATTTTAGGGATAGCCTTAGATTTGACAGGCAAGTTTTTAATTTTACGTGGTAAAAACCAGTAATTGTCACCTAACGGAAACCCTGGCTTGACCGTCTTCGTGTTTTGTGACGATCATTGCGTTGTGTGCGTGTGCGGACAGTACCACTTCGTCCTGTATTCCACACACTGATTAGCCCTGCGTGTTATTTCTCAGTTGACGTAGCGGCGGTTCTATGGCCAGACTGTAAAGCTGCCTAGACGAAGGACACGCTTGCCTTTTCCCCTGCTGCAGCTTGAAAGGACAGCTCACTCCTACCCAACCTTAAACAAACTGCACCCTTCAGAAACATAAAAGTTGAATCTATGATTTAAAAAGCACTTTGTGCCTATTCCAAATGTTTCTAGTGTATTAAAAAGATGTGCGTGGTGATAACCACAGATCATAACAATTGATTTTGTGTAGTTCAGTCATCTCGCGTACAAGAACATTAGCCACCATTGCGCATCCAGGCGCATAGTATGTCTGATTTGCGTTCATCAATGTGTGTGTTCTTTTTGACAGCCATTTTGATGTGCTTTTGTATTCTGTACATAAAAGTGGCACAGGACTACAGTTTCTTTGGAGAAGGAGATAAAACTGCTTGTGTGGTAATTTCACATTATTAGCAGGTCATTTAGAAACCTCATGCAAGTTTTTTTTGCCAGAAAATTCAGCTGAAAGTGCATCAATGCCTGGTGCTCACCCAGTTGATAACTGCTGTAATGCAGTGGCTAGTTCTTGGGGTTTAATGTCCAAGTCCATTGTTTCTTTGCGCTCAGTTATGGAAGCACCTGCAGTAGCTCCTCTGTGCATTGTGGGTCAGTGACATTCACTAGGTATAATTCCTTTTAAATGTTCACTGCAATATTTCTCATTTCTGCTGGGAAGCAGTTTTACTCCCTTCAGGACGCCAACGGTACGGCATCTGATTGAGTTCTGGTTCTCTATTGGGGCGTCGGTGTTGGGGCGCCAGTGTCTCCGATGTTAGAGATTTGGGCTCTGATAGGGCCCCATAGCCTGCATATGAAGATAGGAACCTAGTGCTGACCTATAAAGAAATGTAAACTAACTCATTCATATTCCAGTATTCCTAGCTCCCTGTCCAACTCCTCAATTATTATTGTTTTCCTGTGTGTGGTTTATTGCTCCCAAACCATTTTTATTTGTGTTTTTCCCAACCTTTCACCATGTGCCCGAGGAATCATATTTCTTTTGTCTCCATTCCTCCCAAAGTAATGTGAATTTAGACAGAATTATTGGTCTTGAAGCAGCTGTAATAAAACATCAAAGTGCTCAATAAGATCTGGGCTTTGCCGTGCCGCACAGCGTAAAACTGACTGTGACCATGTGGTCTGAATAAACACTGGGGTATACAGTCCCGTCTGGAAGTATTGGAACAGCAAGGCCAATTCTTTGGTTTTTGCTGTACACTGAAGAGTTGGAGATCCAAAGATGAGTATGAAACGACGGATCAGAATTTCGGCTTCCGTTTCCTGATCTTTATGTCTATATGTGTTCAAACACTGTACCTTTTGTTTAAAACTCACTCATTTTTCAAGTGATTAAAAAGTTTTGGAACATGTGAGCTTCAGGTATTTCTTGTCGCCCAAGACTGTCGACTGCTGGATTGATTGTTAAAACAATTAATCACGGCGAATATCTACTCTTGGTTTGAGCCCTGGGTTTCACCTGGAAAAACTGCATTTGTTGTCAAAAAAGCAAGCTGAGAAAAAGAGGGAAAATTGATTAGAGCCATTGCACAAGCATTGGGCGTAACCAATACGAAAATGTCCTGTAAAAGAAAGAAACCTCTGGTGGACTAACAACCAGCCGTCGGCCAAGGAAAGCGACGGCAGTTTATGACTGAAACATTGGGAAGAAAAACAGTCAGTGACCGGTCACCAAAAACATCCACAGGGCAAACTAGAGACTTTGAGACTTGGAGAACAGAAATTTAGAGGTCACACCACAAGCTGCAAAGCAGTCATCAGCACTAAGAATCAGAAGGACAGATTGTAATTTGCAAAGGAACACCGAGATGAGCCACAAAATCTGTGGAGCCTAGATTAACCTCTACTAAAATGATGGAAAGACCAAAGACTCTTATAATGAAGCATGGCATCAGCTGTGGGTTTGTGGTGCATAGGTCAAAGCTTTAACATTGTGGAAAAGGAAAGAAAATAATAAACAGTGCATTATTATTGGCTGAAAGAAGTAGGGACGATGACACGCGGTACACGATGGAAGCAGTGTCATGGCTTGGGCTTGTCAACGTTTATTGATGATGGTGCCAATGTACACAGAAATGCAGCCAATCTAATAGGGAGGAACTTCATCATGCAGCATGCCTTTGCGCCTCATTCCCCATTCAGTCTCATGTCCTATGCTGCCATGTGTTTCCGGTAAAAACAGCACGTCGCATTCGGAGGTTTAATGAATTCTGCGTCTTGTTTATTCCTGTCCCTGATCTCATCGATATTAAACGTTCCTACTCTCTGCTTCTGCATAACGAGAAATAAGAACAGATGGAGAGAGCAGTACAGAAAAGATGACACCATGCGACTTGGCCTTTTTATTGTTTAGCTCTAAAAGGCCTTTTTCTTTCTGTAGCTTTGTTGCCATTTTTGCAAGCAATCCTTCATTCTCTGGCTCAGTTCCCACAAGGTAACGTGTTTTTGTAGCTTTGTTGCTGATATTCGATATGAGTGTGTGTGCGCGTGCGTCTGGGAAAAATAACACCGCAACATCCACAACCTTTCCGAAGTCTTGTCTAGCAAATTGTTCATTTTATCTAAAGAGTACTTCAGCAGCACGGGAGCTCGTCCCTGCCTCCGCAACGCCATGCTCTAATCTGTACCCACAGTCTCCAAAAAAACGTTTCCATCATGCCCCATAACCACATCAGCAGTCTCCATAACAGTTCCAAGACAGCGCTAGCTTTCTCCATGACATCTCCATAGCCATTCTACTCCTCAACCACCACAGCGTTCACCGGCGTTCTCTGCGGCCGTGCCAAGCTGCCCCGTTGTTATTTATCACATCGCCAGCACTCGACAGCTGCGTTCCTTCCAGCTACAGCTACAGCACGGTTTTCTGCAATCGCACCATTATTCTCTGTTGCTACACCATCGCTCTCCAGTGTAATAACATCCTCAGCTGCACCTCCATCTTTTCACCGCTCTGGGTGTCCACACCTCCAACTCCCTCAACTATACTGTGCTCCGGTTGTGAAGCCTGGAGCACTGCTGGATCCACTCCACTGCTTTCCCAGAGCGACCGCTGCAGGAACGGAAAGAACCGGAAAGAGACCGGAACGGAGAGTTCTATGCGATTATTAGGATGTCAGGAATACGGGATTACACCAATTGTTAATATGTGAGCGCCGGTTTGGTTTGTTAGAGGTGATTGTGTATTTGTGTCGGTTCAGTTGTGATTGAGAGGATTCGAGCGGAGTGTGAGCGTTCGAGTTGTTTGCTTGGGATTATTAGAGCTGGTTGAGTCCGTTATGGTTACTAGAGCTGATTGTGATGGTCGAGTAGCTTCCAGTTGTGGTTTTCTGAGTGTTATTGGTCCTGATTCTGATTATTAAACTTATTTCAGCTTAATCTTTATTTCGTGTGCGCGCTCTCTCTCTCTCTCATACACACACACACACACACACACACACACACACACACACACCTCTTTTTATGAGTTACAATGAGTCCCACTGGAGGAGTATTCAGTGACACACACACACACACACAGAGAGGGAGCAGTGATTCCTGGAGTGTTCTCAGCTGTGTTCTGCCTGCATCCCTAAACACTTCTATACTCAGTCAAGCATTTACACACAGCATGGCGTGTGTGTGTGTGTGTGTGTGAGAGAGAGTACAAAGCAAAGCTTTCATATCTACCAACCCGTATCATGTGTATTTCCTATCAGCAGGTAGCAGGTGTCTTCTGTAATCAGTACATAATCACCTGCTTACTAACATTACAGTGCGCCACTGCAGTCACGCTAACGAGAGCCACTGGTGCGACTTCCAGAAGGTGTTGATTAGTTTTCTATAACAGCAGCTCTGACAGTAGTAGCATGAAAAACAAAAACACAGAGTGAGTGACCGTTCTGTCGGAGGTTGATGAGAAGCTCAGAGGATCTCAGCATGAAGAAAACATCAAACCCTGAGGTGGATGAGCTCCAACAGCAGAGGGAACACGCCTGTCAGAAGACTGGACTGTCGAGAACATGATTGGCTGATTAGAGAGCAGATATCAGGTGTTCCTATTAAAGTGGCCAGTAAGAGTATAATTCAATCCCTTTTCTAAACATGCATTGTCAGATGAAAACATGTAACGGCACTGAATAATATGAGAATAAGAAGGGAATTTTGCTGATGGATAAAGGTGTAAATGTTTTCCACGAGCTTATCGTCTCCTGTAGCAGGTACTCGTGGGAATTTCTGATAAGCAGATGAGTGATAACATGATGTCGGGGCCATTAAAACGTTTGCTCTTGTAATTCCCTTGTGCTTGTTATATGGAAATGATTAGTCAACAAAAAAAGAAGTAGTAGAAGAAAAAACGAATCCAGTTTTTCTTTATGTAGCACGATTGATATTTAGGGCGCGGCGTCAGGTGCTAACCGCTAACGCAGGCAGGTTTTATACGCGCAGTGTGTAAACATGCTGAATATGAGGAGTGTGTTCAAGAGAGCGACATTTCTCTTCCCAGGCAACATTTTCATCTTACCAGCTGTATAGAATACCTTTTTGGAGAATGGGTGGGGTAATAACGTCAAGCTGATGAGATTTAAAAGTGTTTTGAAACCTTGCTGAGATGGAGCATGAGAAGGCTGAGCTCCTTATATTTTAAATGCTGTTCTGTTTACAATATACCCGTCGATCTTTTTCCAAAGAAATAAAATAAGCCGCTAATCAGTGTAAAAATCAGTTGATGGATTTTGTCACGTGGTGTTCGACGTACTAGCTTTCTTCTCCCATTAGATTAGCCGCACAGGCTAACTGCATTAGCTACGTCCAGTCGTCAGAAGCGCAGGTGATCTCTGCTACCTCGTCCCTAGCCTTAATTTTCTTCATAATGTTCCTCATAATTGTCATAAGATTTTTCTCGGAATCGTTGGAATTTGCCGCTTTCCCGAGTCACGGCTGTTTCGCATGAAGTGATTAAATCTCATCTGTGGCCTGTTTGGTTAAAGCTGACATGAGCACGTGTTTAAGCGCTCATGTGTTCACACTTTCAGTTTCTTTTACGTGATGTACCGTCATGTAAATCTGCAGATTAACACACACTCGTCACGCTCATTCAGACGTCCGGATAGCTTGCGCAGGATTGCGTGACATGTCGTGTTGGGATTGGCGTCTCTCTCCCTCTCTCCGCTGCTTTTCTCTGTGTTTTTATACGCTTGTGTACACACTGCATTCTGGAATTCTCTCTGGAGATCTGACTTTCTCCGAGTTCCAAAACAAAAGTGTCGTGACGTGTTCATTTATGTGACAGCAACTGTGACACTCGGGAGGTAGGTGTGTGTGTGTGTGTGTGTGGTGTGAGAAAGTGCGGTGACTTTGAGCGACAGAGAAATGAAAAATGTGTTTCCTCTAATCACAGTGACTGCAGACACAGAAGTGTCTCACGCGCTCCCCCACCTGTCTCACGCGCTCCCCCACCTGTCTCACGCGCTCCCCCACCTGTCTCACGCGCTCCCCACCAACACATCACCATTTATATATTTGTTTATTTATACTGCAGCTCAGCTTAACTCCAAGGTGATGACAACGACCATGATGATGATGATGATGATTTGTTAGATTGAAAATCTTGTCCCTTCTCTGTCCTTTCCTTTTTCCTCTCTGTCCTGTGCTCTCCAGACAATTTAGGTCCTTATGACGTGATCAAGAATGTTCCTTATCTTATGCCGCACTTCTCACATAAGAGACCTTCACTATGTAAATACTACAAGTCTGCTTTTGTCTAAACAAAGGCATTTTTCTACTTATCTGTTCCCTTGAGAACACTATGCCATAATGTGTCCTATCACGCGTCAGTATCGCGTATCCCGTCCCTACTGTAAATCCCCTCCAGTGTGGTGGTCTGTTTTCAGTCATAGTTTTATAATCAGGTGATGATCTAAAGTTTCAGTCAGAGATTAAAGTAAGGATAAGCAATCTTTCATGCCTTCCACACGTCTCATCCACACGTCCCATCATCCTCTAAAGCCTTTTTCTCCTGTGGGATTTTTCTGCACACGCAGGGCTTTGTCACGCATCTTCTGCATTGTGTGTGTGTGTGTGTGTGTGTGTGTGTGTGTGTGTGTGTGTGCGCGCTTGCGTGCGTGTGATTGTGTGTGTGTTTGCAGACAGGGCATGATGTTAAGGTGTGTCTTGGTGCTCTGTAAGCTCATCTGTGTCTTTCATCATGTCACTGATGCTCAGATGGTGAAGAGGCTCTTCACACTGCATGCACACGCACGCACACACACACACGCGCACGCACACGCACACACACACGCACGCGCACGCACGCACACATACTTGAATGAGTGAAGGCTCAAGTACAGAAATACATCTTTCTCTCCCTTTCTGTCTCCCTCTCTGTCTGCATGCTTCTGGGGGGGGGGGGGGGGGGGGGTGGGGGGGGGGGGGGGGGGGGGGGGGGGGGGGGGGGGGGGGGGGGGGGGGGGGGGG
>JAQQZU010023560.1:0-14972 GCA_030068025.1 Parauchenoglanis punctatus | reverse complement strand
GGTGGACTGGCGACCTGCCCAGGGTGTACCCCGCCTCTCGCCTGAAGATGCTGGGATTGGCTCCAGCTTCCCCGCGGCCCAGACGGATAAAGCGCTATAGATAATGGATGGATGGATGTCTGAGGAATCTGTCAACCAAAGAACTTTTAATGCAAATATCACACACACACACACATCTACTTTGGGGGGTGGTGTGTGTATGTGTTCCTCAACCTCGGGTCCTCTAGGCCTGGGAGTTTGAGGGTTCTGCGCAGTATCTTAGTTGTTCCTAGAATGGTACATTTCTGGACAGAGACCTCAGTTGTTGTACCTTGGGTCTTTTGGAACCACTCTCCAAATTTGGGCGTCAAAGCCCCTAATGCTCCTCCCACATTCGGTGCATATAGCCTCTCTCCTTGGGCTTGCTGTTATAGTAGCATTCCATCAATTCCAAGTTTCCAGTCCTAATCCAGGTGCGTCTTGTTCCAGTAGCCCACTTCTCATCAATATGTCCTGGTCCCTCAACAACTGACACGGACCTTATTAACCTGGGCATCGCCCGAGCCGGTTTGGCTTTATGTTTATATCTCTTGCTTATGTTCCGAGGTATGCTTGTGTCAGCGTTAGGGGTCTAAGCCTGGTGATCTTTACTGGAAGATGTTGCCAACATCGCCAGATGTTGGAATTAAACCATGGTCCCCTGCTCTGTTGCGTCAAAGTGACTGTTACCACTGCAGGAATGGAAATTCTCACACACACACACACACACACACACACACACACACACACACACACACACACACACACAATCCTCATCCCCTATCACATGACAGTTTCACATGCTTCCTCAGTGGTGGCCACATCATCTTGAACAGGAAGTGCTGAGGCGGTCACACAAGCACACAAAAAAAAAAGCAGATATGAACCGACTATGGTTGAGGCAGGTAAACAGGGTAAATGAATAAATTGAAGATTGCCTTTTGCAAAAATGTGCCACCAGAAATCTAATAAACAGAAATGCAGACTGGACTGGAGACATGGAAACCTGGACTAAGAAGAGATGGTGCGAGACAGAACATTCCATTTTACCACCTCATGGACTGCGACTTCATTTTTAAACACAAGGATTTAAACAGTGTGTGCAATCATAGCGAACAAACTAATTTACAAAACAATAAACAGAAAAGATTATTGGGGGGAACATTCCAAAACAAATACTTAACACCAACAGAGAGCTTTGAAATGTGTGAAAAAGGTAGAAAAACCAAAGATATTTCAGAAAGTGTGAGACACACAATGTGAATAATCATTGTGGGCAGATTGGCTGTTAGAGGTGTTGTGAAATGGAGTTAGGTTAGCACTAAAAAGGACAAACACACACGGGACTTATGAAAATATGATGATCAATTTATAAAATGTAATAATCATGTAAGCATTATAATTGTTATACATGTATCTAATACCTTCCTACCTACACAATTACCCAACTCCCTACCCGACCTCTTGGACTTTTATCCAAATATCAAGGGTAAAAACATGGCCAGGAGTTCTTAAGCTGACAATATGTATTCTTAACTGATACTTATAAAATGACATGATCATTAACTTCAGCTAAATTCCCCCAAAAAACCGGTTGACCAGGTTGGTAGAATGAAACCAAGAAGGCCACGAGCAGCAGGGCTCTAGATGGTGCCTAAAATGGTTGCCAATGCAACTAGATTTTTTAATTTGCGACTAGTTTTCAAATTCCAGTTGCCAATGGCGACGGCCTCTCACAACCCAAGAAAGAGTAAAAATAAAAACTAAAAAGGCAAGAAAAGTGGCAGCTTTTAATTATGTACATATGCTCTCAACCCACTTCTGTCTTTCCTGCTACAGTATTACGTGATTAACGCATGGATCGATCCAGAGCATTGTTGACAGACTGGTTTGTATTTGAATTGCATGGAAAATTTTGTCATTAGTGGGAAGGTTGTGTCAAATCGTTGTGTTGGAAACTCTTCACGCTATCCAGCAACCTATTGCAGAGTGATCTAAAACAGTAGAAAAATGACGAACTATGAGGGACATTCTGTTTTACATCTATTATACTAAACAATAAACAGTTTAATCCATGTGGTGATTTCTAGCTTCGTTCTAACATTCACTGCTTTTACTTTTTCCGTCCTAACTTTTAAGTGCCCGTGTAACAAACGAAGTGGCCAAAAGAAAAATTTCAGACTTTTTCTCAAGGCCTGCTCATCCAAACCCTGCCTTGTCTACATCTGAACGAACAGAAACTGATTCAGTCAGTGGATCATCTGAGGTACAGTCATCACCGCCGGACTGTATATGATTATTAACAGCGGATGATAATGCAGTGCCGTAAACAGAGTCTTCTGCACTCAGTGCTCCAACGCCTGGGAGACGGTTCCAATCAGCTTGGTTACAGGAGTTCACTTGGTTAAAGAATGACAAGGGTAAATGTAGTGCAGCTTTTGTGCACAAGCAGGACAAGAAAATGCTGGTAAAACAGAATTCATTAGTGGCATGCGCCACGGTAAAAAGGAAACTGTGAAGAAGCATGGTGATACTGAGAAGTGACAATGATAGTAAGTGCAGTATACTGACTGGCGCAGTGATGCGGACATTGTAATGGTTTGTCTCAGTGACTGAACCATTAGCAAGATGGTAAACATTTGTGGCATTAATTTCATATTTATAGTGTTATTTATTCTTATGTGCAAGACATTTTCAGTGTTCATATTTCTAGTGTTGTTTATTCTATCTAAGACGATGCAGAAGTGACTCTGTACTTACTTGTTAGCAAATATTTGCAGTCTGTGCCATTCATTTTTCTGTTAAGTATAAGATGATTGCAATAGCAGGTAGATCAGACAGCTCAGATAGGAGAAAGAAAAGGCAGTGTGCGGTAGACTAGAGATAAAATGTGCCATGTAAGTATTTTTAAAATTATTTCACATTTGGTATGTGATGGAGATTCTGACTCCTAAAAAAAATAAATATTATTTATTTAATATTATTATTATAAATATTATAACTCCTAAATATTTTGGGTTTAGGAGCCAGTGGCTCCTAAAGTTGTTGTTTTTTTTTTTTTTTTGTCTGGAGCCCTGAAACAAAGATCAACACACCAAACAAGAGAGAAATGAAGGACAGAACTACAAAGACTCAACCCGTACAATCATTTTAATAAAACGCAGAGTTACAAAATTATAAAGTAAGGTTAATAAATGACACTTAACATGTGTTAAAAATCATTCAATAGAGATCCGTTTTAATTTTTTTGTCTTTTCAGTTTTAAAAATGATGATGTTGGGGAAAAAAACAGTGATAACTGTCATGAGAGTATGACTTTGCATCCGCTAGGTTTTGATTAACTTTTAACATGCACAGTGAAATTGCGGTAGATGTACGAGCTTGAGCCTTTCTTTCTTGAAAATATAGCACACCTGTAAAATGTTTCTTGGATGCCCATGTTTGTTATACCCATGAAATTGATACCTAATAGCTCAACCTAAATTCAAATGAATGGCACTACTAATAAATTCATCTTTTCAACAGGTAGTTGTACTGATATCCTGAATGCACAGTGCCCTATGCTTTTAAATTAGGGGGGGGGGGGGGCCTGCAGCATTCTTTGCGAGGCTGAACAGCACACGTGCACACACACATAAACTAACTTACCTTGTGCATTACTTGTCCAAAGACCTTGGAGAGAGAAAGAAATGAGGAAAAAACCATGTTAATTCACACAGGCTAAAACTAACATCTGTTAACATCTAGATAGTTTAGACCTCTCATACAGAAAACCCAAAACATCAACACACCAAAGTCAAGAAAAACACAACTTCTCTTCTATAAAACATAACACACACACACACACCTCAGCTGACACTCAACTCACTGACACACACACACATCTCAGCTTTGAGAAAATATTAAAATGGAGCTCTTATTAAAGGAAACTACAGAAACAATAGACTTAGAGGCACAAATGTAATAAGAGAAACAACAGAGCAGAATTACATCACTTTTATCTAGGCTGGGTTTCCAGTCAGACCTTCAAATGTGTTCAGGCATTTTATTTTATTTATTTTTTTAAGTTGCTCTGTTTGTGCTCTTTTTGATATTAACCTTACTTAGACTAATTTATATCGTCACACAAATACTGACTCCATTCACACTTCAAACTACTTCATTCTGTGAACCTATTTGATTAAACACACTCATAAAAGGAAAAGGCTTGTTTCTTACCTTTCGTACCTTTACTATGTACCTTTCACTTGAAAACGTGGATAATATACAGACCTTTAAAAATAATTAAAGGGCATGCCTGAACCTTAAGATATACCCTTGATTGTAAACACCCCAGAGACAAGAACAAGTACATACTGTACGCTTATTACTGAGAGTGCAACATGTGTAATATTAAACTAGTAATATAATGATAAACGTTCGTGTTTTCCCTCTGAGCCCAGTCCAGCTGGATTGTTTAACTCCTAGGAACACCTTTGCATAATCAGTGTGTGAAGAACAGACAGGTTAACTCACCTAGCAATACCAAGCAAGGAATAAAACCAAAGCGAGAACGCTGCATTCTGTGACACGATCCTGAACCCGAAGAGACGCGACTTTGTTCGAGTTAAAAGCTCCAAGCTGTTTGGTGAACGAACAGAAAAAGAAAGCACAAAACCTACAGCACAAACACCTACTGAAACCCAGGTTTCGTTTGAGGAACAAGCTCAAGAGAGAGTTTCGGTTCGAGGTCTAATTACAAACATCTACCTACTTCCCGCTTGGGTTCACTACACAGGGTGTGTCTGTGTCCTATAGTAGGGCACTAAGTGCTGCACGGGTAGACGTTTGAGATTGAGCCCAAGCCCAAAACCAATCACAGGTTCACGCGCCACTAGAGCGAAGCCCCGCCCACCGCTCTCACCTTAATGACACTGGACTGTGAACGCCTAATTTAGAAAAGCAGTTTTGTCACGTGGTGTGTCCTATATCACCTGCTGGTCTGTATATTTTTGCATCGAATATTGCATGAAACTGGTATATCCAACCATCTGTGCATGTATATGCATACATTTACACGTTTACACGCACACACACACACACACACACACACGCACTATCTGTTCAAAAAATGTAAAACCATTTTGGAGAGAGGAATCTCTTCAAAGCTGGAAAAACCAGTTCAGCAGGAACCCAGTGTGTATTTGAGAGAGACAGAAAGGTCAGGAATCCAAAACTCTGATCCTTTCTAATTTTATGACAAACATGGAGTAATATTAACCGGCAAATAATATTCGTAGTAATATTTACCAATTTTTTGATTTGCTGTAAAATCTTTGGTGTAAATTTCCCAGTATGTTTGCACCTCTTGGCAGATCACTGTACAGAATCAGTATATGCCCAAGACTTACTATTGCTTCAGAGGATAATTTCACCTGGATACTGTACACTTGTAACTTGTAACTGCTGCTGTAATCATAGTCTTCATGATGCACATACTGAACATACCTTCAACACACTTAGTATTGTTTGATGTCATAGGATTTTGGAGGCTAATTCCTCTGAAGCGTTTTTCCCTGGTGTCATCACACGTAAATTTTCCTTGACACCATCAGCTCTGTCTCGTATTATTATGGATCTACATAAATTTCTACTGCTTTGTGGCACTGTCTATTGTTAAAAGCACTATAAACATAATAATTGAATTAAATTTTGCACATAATTTGGTGACTATCGGTTTTAAGGCTCTCTCCTGGTGTGTAGCCTGCATCTGTGTTTGCTAATGTTGATGTTTCTTAACAAGTTCTCCCAGGACACAGATATGATTCAAGCAGGCTTGTTGTGTCATGTTGTTGTGTAATGTGTCATGGAATTTTCACTACACACTCAACCTAACAGGAGGCTGTACATTTGAATCACCATTTGGTTCTCTCTTGTAGATAGTTTCTGTTTTGTTACCCTTTCATTTTAGTTTCTGTCAGTGAAGGATTTTCATGCTTGTAAGTCATATGAGTACACCTATTTTATTTGCCACTCCCTCTTGTTTTCTTCCTCCCTTTAACCACCCCCCTTCCAACTTGCTCACAGATTTGCATTGTTCGTCAGAGATAAAAATAGCAGGTGGTGTGTATTGACTACAGCAGAGATACTCAGCTGCAGTACTCGGAACCTATTACATTGCACAATTTGATGCTTTTCCTACTTTAAACATACTTGAACAGATCATATAGCTCTTTAATAGAGCCCTTTAGTAAAAAATTGGCCTCTTCAGGAAGTGTGTTGTGTGTTGTATGTTACCAACCCTGGTACTGGAGTACCCGTTGTCCTGCACATTGTTCCCTGTTTCACCTGCTTCCAAAACACCTGTTTCAAATAATCAGCTAAAAGCAATTGCTGAGTTGATGTGGGTGTGTTAGCACAAGGAAAACCTTGGTAAGGTCATACCCTCACATTGGGTTTTGATACCACCACTATGTGGATGACACTCAACCCATATTCTCTTTTCCTCACTCAGACACTCATGTTTCGGTTCAGATCTCACCATGTCTGGCAGACATCTCATCATGTCTGGATGAGGAACCAGGAAGCTCATCAGATGAAACTTAGCCATGGAGAACCCAGACTACCTTGTCGTCATAAGAAAAATATCTCCAGTGGCTAAAATGATGATACAAATTCAGGGAACACAAAAGCATGTGTTTTTATTTTCTTTTTATTAAACCTTTCCCACTATATGTTATGAAATATTCCATATATGACCATCTGGGATGTCCACAATGTTGTACCGACTAGGTACATTCACTCATGAAATAAAGACAGCAAGGAAAGACCACATCTTTGTAACGTTCTCATTTAAAAATGCATTTATTATATGACAATCAGAATTTCAATGGCATGATTTACCTTATGTAAATCAGCATTATGGATGAGCATGCTAAACCTGCACAGCTTCAACCCAACTGACTAGATGTCATTAACATCAACTAGATGACACTGTTATAGGGTCATATAGGGTACACTGGATTGTACTACAAAAAAGAATTTCTACTTTGAGGAGTGGGTTGAATATAAGGGTCAAATTATGTGTAGGGTCAAAAATGGCTTCAGGGGTTCTCCAGGATTAATTCCAACAAAACTGAACTGCTGTTTGTCCCAGGTGATTTATCCTTATGTTAGGATCTTGCAATCTCCTTGGACAACTCTCTGATCTCCCCTTTGATCACTACACATGACCTTGGGGTAACCATGGACAATCAACTGTCCTTTTGCTCTCATGTTGCTAATCTGACATGCTCATGCTGGTTTCTCCTTTACATCAGAAACATTCAACCATTTCTATCCACACAGGCCATTCTGGTGCTTGTTCAGTGCCTTGTCATTTTGAGATCGAACTACTTCACCTCACTCCTGGCAGGTCTGCCCCGAGTGCAATTCGACCTCTGCAACTAATCCAGAATGCAGGTCCATGACTTGTTTTCTACATAGCTGCTCGCATCAGATTTAAAACAGCGATGCTTGGCTACAAAGCCAAAAATGGACTGGCACCCACCTACCTTAAAGCACTTATTACACCCCGCACTGCACCACACTCCCTCCGATCCTCTGGTACTGTTCGTCTGGTCCCATTATCTCACAGGGTGCAAGGGAGGCATGCATGGGAGGCTTTTCTGTTCTGGCACCTAGGTGGTGAAATGACCTTTCCTTAGATGTCCTAGCAGCCAAGTCACTGACAGTCTTCAAATAACATTACTTTTCCTTAAGTACATAACTTAGCACTTTAATTTAAATATGTATATATTTGTGTTGTCTGGAGCTAACAAAGTTTTTAGACTGATAATATTCTTAGCATTGCACCTAGTGCACCAGTATCAGGATGTATTCATTGATAGAGGCTTCAAAGCATTTCTGTAAGTCACTCTGGATAATGGCATCTGCAAAACACATAAATGTAAAATGTAAATGTAAAACACTGGATTGGATTTTTTGATTTGACATGATCAAGGATTTGTCTGTTTTTTTTTTACGGTATTGTTGGACTTGTTAGCAAGACAGCACATCTGTCAGATCAATCCTGCTCAGCAGCAAGAGTAGATTGCACATTAATAAACATTACATGCACACCAATTCACAATTTAATGCATACAGTATATTGCATGATTACAATATTTATAAGAATTGAAAGCCTGTATACATATTTATAATCACAACTTTGTCAGAATAACAATTTTAAAAATGCCTCTTTTTTTGTCAGCAATGCAATGAGCTGAATGATTTTACACTTCCGTCCTTAACAATTCCTTTGCCAGTTATCAGGGCTTATATGAGACAGAGAGCAAACAAAGGTGATGGCATAGACATTTACTACAGCTATTGATATTGGTTTGTTCCTGTACAGTGGGAGAAACATTTTCCTCATGTCTTTTGAGCATGCAGGATAAGGCTTGTTTTGCCTAGCTGTCCATACAGGTCACGAGCATCAGGTTAGTCTCACATCAAAATAAAGAAAAGGTGTTATCACTGTGATTTCATAAACTGCTGATCTCCTGGGAATTTCACATACAACAGTCTCTAGGGTTTACACAGAATGGTGTGAAAAACAAAAAAAAAATTGTGTGAGCAACAGTTCTGTTGGTGGAAACACCTTGTTGATAAGAGAGGTCAGAGGAAAATGGCCAGATTGGTTTGAGCTGCCAGGAAGAATCTCAAGGTGGTTGCACAACAAGTTCAAGTTCAAGTTCGAGTGGCTTATATTGTCATTTCAACCATATACAGATGATACAGTACATAGTGAAATGAGACATTTCTCTAAGACCAAGGTGCTAAATATAAGACACCACAGAAATACAAAAGTGCACGTGTGCAACAGAAGACAATATAAAGTGCATGTGTGCAAACATGTGCAAACATAGCAGAGACAACAAAGTGCAGGTGTGCAAACATGCAAACACTGCAAACAGCAGAACAACAGCTAAGAACAGGAATCTGAGGCTATGGGCACAGGCTCATTGAAACATGTTTCATAACTCACAGAAGGTCTGTTTCACTTACCATTAAAATTGTGGTCTATAATAGGCTTTTCAGGGGTTTGAGTTGCCCCAAAGCCCACAAATAAATAGAATATTTTCTCCACCGCAGATAGCACTATAGTGAAAGTTGTTTTATTTTTAGTGCCACAAACGACAATTCCAACCAACGTGCAAAAAAATGAAAACGTGTCAAGTTGTTTTAGATCATTATTTACAGTGCAAAAGGTATTTACAAGTACCGCCATGGCCAAAAGTTTTGAGAATGACACAAATATTAATTTTCACAAAATTTTCTGCCTCAGTTTTTATGATGGCAATTTGCATATACTCCCGATTCTTTTGAAGAGTGATCAGATGAATTGCAAATTAATTGAAAAGTCTCTCTTTGCCATGAAAATGAACTTAATCCCAAAAAGACCACCTCTCATAAAAAGACCTGCTGACATCATTTCAGTGATTCTCTTATTAATACATGTGAGAGTGTTGATGAGGACAAGGCTGGAGATCATGCTGTTATGCTGATTGAGTTAGAATAGCAGTCTGGATGCTTTAAAGGAAGGTGGTGCTTGAAATCATTGTTCTTCCTCTGTTAATCATGGTTACCTGCAAGGAAACATGTTCAGTCGTCATTGCTTTGAACAAAAAGGGCTTTACAGGCAAGGATATTGCTGCTAGTAAGATTGTACCAAAATCAACTATCTATTGGATCATCAAACACTTCAAGGAAAGAGGTTCAATTGTTGTGAAGAGGCTTCAGGGCACCCAAGAAAGTCCAGCAAGCACCAGGACCATCTCCTAAAGTTGATTCATCTGCGGGATCTGGGCACCACCAGTGCAGAGCTTGCTCAGGAATGGCAGCAGGCAGGTGTGAGAGCATCTGCACGTGGAAGATGGCCTGGTGTCAAGAAGGGCAGCGAAGAAGCCACTTCTCTTCAAGAAAAACATCAGGGACAGACTAACATTCTGCAAAAGGTACAGGGATTGGACTGCTGAAGACTGGGGTAAAGTCATTTTCTCTGATGAATCCCCTTTCCAATTGTTTGTGGCATCTAGAAAAAAGATTGTACGGAGAAGAAAAGGTGAGCGCTACCATCAGTCCTGTGTCATGCCAACAGTAAAGCATCCTGAGGCCATTCATGTGTGGGGTTGCTCCTCTGCCAAGGGAGTGGCTTACTCACAATTTTGCCTAAGTGCCCAGCCATGAATAAAGAATCCTCTGAAAAAAAACATCCTCTGAGAGCAACTTCTCCCAACCATCCAAGAACAGTTTGGTGACGAACAATGCCTTTTCCAGCATGATGGAGCACCGAGCCAGGAGGCAAATGTGATAACTAAGTGGCTCGGGGAACAAAACATCGAAATTTTGGGTCCATGGCCAGGAAACTCCCCAGACCTAAATCCCATTGAGAACTTGTGGTCAATCCTCAGGAGGCAGGTGGACCAACAAAACCCACAAACTCTGACAAACTCCGAGCATTGATTATGCAAGAATGGGCTGCCATCAGTCAGGATTTGGCCCAGAAATTGACTGACAGCATGCCAGTAGAATTGCAGAGATCTTGAAAAAGAAGGGCCAACACTGCAAATATTGACTCTTTGCATAAATTTAATGTAATTGTCAATAAAAGCTTTTGACACTTATGAAACGCTTGTAATTATACTTCAGTATACCACAGAAACATCTGACAAAAACATCTAAAAACAATGAAGCAGCAAACTTTCTGAAAACCAATACTTGTGTCATTCTCAAAACATTTGGCCACGGTTATACACAAAAAACAACCACTACTTTCAGTTTCGTTGCATCCACACACTACAAATTTCTCCTCTCCTTTCTTCAACAGGTGGAAGGTCAGGTCTTCAATGGGTGGAAATTCCACCATTATTTTGTCTTTAAAGCGGAAAGGAGAATAACATCACAGTGCAAATTACGCCCTCCATCTGAGAAAATGCTGCTATATTCTGCATACTGTATTTGTTATTGAGGTAATCCAAAGGTAACGGAAAATAATCATACATTAATTTTGTGTTAATTAGATTAAATTACTGGCTACATTTTTTAGCAGGTAGTTAGTAATTGTCATTTCCCTTGTATCTACAGCAAAACGTTATGTTTTCCAGGGAAACCCCCTTTTCTAGGGAAGTGGTACACTATGCTACACTATGCATGCGCAACTTGGCTCAGCACGGATAAACATGCCGGAGTGGCTGCGCCTTAGTTTAGTTTCACCTCTGTTTGGTGCATACAAACAAACAAATAAACAGAGAAGACAGAGAGAGACGTGACTATCAACAAATAGTTATGGGCAGATGGAGCCTGGTGAAACACGACATGTAACAGTGACATCTAGTGGATAGCAGAAGTAATAGCAGAACGTTGTACTATGTAATATATGGATAAAAGATATACGTGAAGCATAAACTAATGAATGTGGATATTGATCAAACTGATAAAATCAGATTGTATGTTTGTGTGAGTTTCACTTTTAACCAAATATAAGAATAAATAACTTGTTGATATTGTGTATATGTGAATGCTGTAGGGAAAAAAATATTTCCATGCACACACTGGTATGTAAAAGTATGTGCAAAATGTGGGGTACCATGGTGGAATGAACATGCTTATGAAACTGGGAGTGCTTTTGTGTGAACAGAAAGGGGTTACACACTGATGCATTGATGAGGTGCTTGAATATACCAGCTCTTTTAGGCAGAGTCAGCCCTTTTACCTTCAAATGAAAGAACAAGATGTGTGTGTGTGAAGTCAAGTGGGGTCATACCAGCCATACACAAGTATACAGTGCTACAACACATTGTTTCCCAGGACCACAGTGCAACATAAGACACATAAAGGGTTGTACGTACACAATTACAGGAGTAAATTGCAGATTAATTACATGAGCGCAAACAAGGTGGATGAATGTGGACCACACACAGTGCAAAAGGCACAATACAGGAAGACAGGCACACAGTATTTTAGATGATAGTAGAGATGTGATATGCAAACGATACATTTTGTGGAATAATAATTTACTATAAAATAGATTCATTATAAAATAGAGCAGCAGGAATGTAGCAGCAATATAACAATAGTGCAAATGTCAATTAAAGTGGCTTGTGCGGACACCTTCTGGTTGTGAAGGGGAGTTCCGGGGAATTCAGGAATCTTACCACTTGGGGGACGACGCTGTTACAGAGTCTAGTTGAGCTCGTCCGGATACTGCGGTATCTTTTGTCAGACTGGAAGCAGGTGAAAAGTCCACTAGTGCCTGGGAAAGAAATTTGGTGCTCCTGACAATCTCCACCACCAAATCCTCAATGTGCAGTTGGGAATGGAGAGCATGGGTCTTCCTGAATCAACAATCATTTCTTTCATCTTTTCCATGTTCAGAAACAAATTGTTGCCTTTACACCAGTTCGCCAGTTGCTCTACTTCCTTCCTGTGGAGCAGTTCTTGGGCACAGGAGTGACGGTGGTGGCCTTGAAGCACCTGGGAATGACCATCTGTCTCAGTGAGATTTTGAAGATGTCCATGAGGACACCCGCTAGCTGGTTCCCCCACTCCCTGAGCATGTGCCAGAAATGTTGTCTGGTCCTGCAGCTTTGCGTGGGCCCCTGAAACCCAAAGAAGTCTGCCGTTTGGTGGCTGGAAGTATGTTATCTGGGCTTCCACTTGGGCCATGGGCAGGTGTGTCCCCCAATTGACAAGACAGAACTGATTTGGCCTGCCCTAGACCCAAAACCAAAAATGGTGTGAGGCAGCTCATGGGGCTGACTGGATATTATCATAGGTTTGTACCTAATTTTGGATAAATCACAAGTGTGCTTACTGACCTCACTAAAAAGGGAGTGCCAGATCAAGGTGGAGGCAAAGAAGCACCCTATGCTGTATATCAGCTGAAAGCTCTGGGTGAGGGAGAATAAGTACAGCATGATAGAGACAGAATGTATGGGCATCAAGTGGGCAGTCCTCATCCTCCAATACTACCTAGTGAGGCATCCCTTTACCCTCTGTTTGGATCACTCCCTGATCTAATGGAAGAATCCACCATCCACCTCAAGAAGGATGCCAAAATACGGATCACTTATTGGTATCTATCACTTCATCCATTCAAGTTCATGGAGGTCCACAAGCCAGGGGCTCAGATGATGGAGACCGGAAACGTTTAGTTGCAGTTATTGCTGCAAAGGGGGGTCACACCAGATACTGAAAGCAAAGGTTCACATACTTTTGCCACTCACAAATATGCAATATTCGATCATTTTCCTCAGTAAATAAATGACCAAGTATAATATTTTCATCTTATTTGTTTGACTGGGTCCTCTTTATCTACTTTTAGGACTTGTGTGAAAATCTGATGATGTTTTAGGTCATTGTTATGCAGAAATATAGAAAATTATAAAGGGTTCACAAACTTTCAAGCACAACTGTAGGTCACCTCTCCTGCCAAGGCAGGGGTAGTCAGATGCAGGCCACATGGCTCCCAGGCCTGAGTCAGACAGTGGGGGTATGTGGTAACAGAGGCATGGTCAAGCAACAGCTGCAGACAGAGAGCAGGGGGGTTGAACTACGAGGTAATACGTGATGATTCTCACCTTTGTGTGTGATCACAGTCAGTTTACTTATGTGTACTTTGTTCTTTCAGGGAAAAACAAAGAAAACACTGTGAACCTGAGAAAGAGGTGACAAAGGTCAGACATAATATGCATGCACACCCATGCATGAGCATGAACTTGGAAAGTGTTACTAAATTTGTGTGAGATGTAAGCTCCAAAATATTGGCACAATGTTTTATTATGGGTTTTCCATCAAGTGAAGAAAGCATACTAAAAAATGCTAGTGAGGAAAATAAAGTAGCCCAAAGCACTTTCAAAGTATGTTTCCCAAGTCCTCTTTCCCATCCACCTTCATACACCCTGGGTTCTACAATCTCTTATGTTTAACCCCAACCCTATGTTTCTTGCTAGTCCACAGCTTGGAACTTGCTACCAAGCATTTCACTACAATTAATGTGTAATTTGTATGTGAAATAAAACTAAAATAAAACTACTGCATGAATTCTGAACTCTGAATTGTCTAAAGGTGTGAATGTGAGTGTGATTTGTTCTTTGTGCCTGTATTAACCTTGAGATAGATTGGCGACCTGTCCAGGATGTACCCTGCCTCTTGCCCAAAGCCAGCAGTGATTGGCTCCAGCTTCCCCATGACCCTGACAGATCAGCAGTATACATAATGGGTGGGTGGATGGATGGCTGGCTGGCTGAATGGATGGATGGATGATTCTTCATCGACATTGTTCGGTGTCCAACACAGACTCTTACTTAATCCTCTTGTGCTTATAGGCCTCATCCACTGCATCTTCCCAGGGCACTGTAAGCTCTATGATATACACAAAGCACAAAGGGGAGGCCCACAGTAAGGTCTGGCCTGAGGTTTGTTGAGGCAATCATAACTGGGAAGTTCTTTGCCACCACTAGTGTCTACATCCTTCTGTAGTAAAATTTCCCAGTTTGGACACCGGGGAAATCACCTCCAGATTATGTACGTTGGAGGTAAATATACATTTTTGAAAGACTTCATTGGCCATGGATGGATTGTTAGGTGTGATGAGGAATTGAGATGAAGGGGGAATAGGGGGTGGAGTAGAGGTAATGGTAATACAAATAAAGCTAATGGTCAGGGAAGCCAAATAGGTAGCTGGCTACTGCTAGTAAAGGAACACTTTGCTTTGTACAACCCGAATTCCAGAAAAGTTGGGACATTCTTTAAAGTTAAAATGAAAACTAAAAGACCAATATCACTGCACAACAATTTTTTTGAAAAGTCTTGCTTCCTGAAAAGTTTTTGCTGATGGTGACAGGTACCTACTGGGTTGCACAAATATAATTTTGGTTTTACTGCATCACGTAGGAACTCTGAGAAATAGACATTTATATGTTTACTGACAA
>JAQQZU010023559.1:0-14988 GCA_030068025.1 Parauchenoglanis punctatus | reverse complement strand
GTGTGTGTGTGTGTGTGTGTGTGTGTGTGTGTGTGTGTGTGTGTGTGTGTGTTTGTGTGTGTGTGTGTGTGTGTGCACGCATGTACACGCATTTCAAATTCCAAGAAATATATTGATATTTTCTGGGGTTGTAAATAGTACACACAGTTTAACTATGGTACTATAATTTTAAAAAATGTCAACTGTAGCATGGCATAATTATGGAATCAGAAAAATTCTGAATTCTGAATAATATTGAGCTACATGGTTTTAGATTCATACATAGGAAAAAAAAGATTTGCACACAGTAAACACAATTCACACACATATATAATAATATTGGCATTTTTCTGACTGCATCACTCAGATCACTTCAGAACTTTGTATAACTATATGTAAATTGAACAGTACTGTTTCTGCATTATTGGTACCTATGGAAGAATGAGGGCTCCCCAATTCCTAAATCTAAGTTCCACCCCTATTCTGAATTGGGCAGTCTTTTACCATTTTAAAACTGGTGCCCCAATTTCCATGACAGTACTGAAACACACACAGAAAATCTCTCTGTACTAAAGCCAGGAGTGGAAAATATTTGAGTAATTGTATTTTATTACTGTCATGTATACAGGGATTGGGGTAGGATGCATGTTCAGTAAAAGGATTTTAATAAGAAGCAAGCAAATGAGTCCAAAACATTTAGATGTGGTCAAAACAGGCACAGGTCTGCAAAGTTCAAAGGGCAAAATACAAAATAGCAAAACAGTCATGGACAATTAGCAGGTGCATGCGTGGTCCCATGATGTGACCTTGGAGTTGCAGTTTTGATGTGTAGTTTTAGCAATATGATCCCTGGAGCAGCCGCAGTGCTCTATACAGATGCACCTCAGATTGCAGACTTGCAAACTTGGATGTAGGCATGAAAATGGGTATGGACACAGGCATGGGTATGAACATGGGGATGGGTTCAGGCATGGGCAAGCCACTCTCACAGGATCCAGCAGATGGAGTGATGACATCATCCTCAAAGCCAGGAGGTGGAGTGATGACACTACTCTTGATGTCAGGAGGTGGAGCGATTACATTGTCCTCGAAGTCAGGAGGCAGAGCGAGTATGACATCAGCATAGCCAGATGGCAGAGAACACACTGCATCAGTGAAGTCAGGAAGAGGCGAGAGCTCTGGAGTGCAGGCCCCCCATTCCCCCTCTGGAGGGAGCTCTGGAGTGCTGACCCCTCAGTTAGCCTCTGGAGGGAGCTCTGGAGTGCAGGCTGTACTGTCGGATTCTGTAGGGTGCCCTTCACTGGAGGCTGCCCTGTCAGCCTCTGAAAGGGCAAACCTCACTGGAGGCTGCCATGTCAGCTTCTGGAGGACACTCTTTGCTGGAGGCTGCCCTGTCAGCCTTTGGATTGGCCCAAAGATCTCAGCCCCCCCAAAAAAATTGTTCTATCTGCCAGAACAATGGAAACACCATCTTGAGAAATATGCAAAACTGTACTGGGTCCTTCAAACATGTTTGATTCTGGCGACAGAGGAGCTTGGCCCATTCTTAGACAGGTCCTGTGAGCCGGGACAACATGAAACAGGCCCATGTCCAACCTGTGAGCTTGGGCTCCTCCAGGTTTCACAATACAAATGGGACTGGAGCAGGAAGCTGTTAGAAGGGTCTTTTAAAAGCCACTGTAGGGGGCCAGGGCATATATGGGACCAGCCCCTCTGTGGGAACTCAATGGATTCAAAAGCTGGCATAACAAACATCGCATTGTTCCAGCCTTAATGCTGCATCCATCTGTACAGCAAGGTATTCTGTCATGTATAAAGGGGTTGGGGCAGGTTTCATGTGCAGTAAATAAATTTTCAATGTGCAATAAATTATTAAAATCAGACAAACAATCCAAAACAATTAGCAAAGACATGGACAAAACAGGCATAGATCAGGTGATCAACAGAGTTCAAAAAGCACACATACTGTATGTACATACTAATCCCACCAAAAACACCAAGGTATCAAGCACCAGAGAAAATAGAGTAACAGAATACAAACGGCTTAGTACAGTCCAAAATGTGCATAGAGACACAATACCTCACAATCTGTGTGTGTCCAAAGGGTCCTTATATACAGAGTTTCTAATCTAATCAGAGTTTCTATAGCCAAGATGCAGAAAAGCTGTGAAAAACTAGCAGGCAAATGCACAGACCCACTGTACAACCTGGGAGTTGTGGTTCTAATGTGTAGTTTTAGTACTGCAAACCTTGAAGCAGTCACAGGGCCCTCGAGAGATATAAAGAGGATCACAGAGCACGACGCCCGGAACAAGGGAGAGCTCATGTCAAGTATTAAACATACAGTACATATTATTTTTGGAGTATTTATATTTTACTTGAGTGTTTGAATACACTTATTTAATTACATTTCCAAGAATTAAGTCTTTACTCTATTTTTACTCTTGTTAACCTTGTACTCTTGAAGGTCTCTTCTCATCTGACCAATAACTACATACAGTGGTAGAATGGGCCACTGGGCATTTTATTTACATTTTATTTACATTTCAGTTTAAAGCTGCCCAGTGAAGTTGCTTAATTTGTTTCTTAATTTCATCATTTGAAACCATTTATGTTTTATTTTTTTTTAATATTAGATTATAAGGATCAATTTTTTTTGTTTACACATGAGTACATTTTTGCCTTTATTCTTCCACATTTAATGTAACATTTGGAAACATTAACTTAACTTTCAACTACATATCATTTCTCACTACTTCTACCACCCCTGAATAAAGCAATATTTGGACAAATCCACAAACAAGAACCAAGCCATGAATAAATATTATCTGTTACACATGGTGCATAGATAAATTTAAAAAAAAGTCAGAGAATCTTGATGTGATTTTAAAAGTATCTAAAAATATTTTAATATTTTATTTAAAATTGGAGAGTTCCATCCAGAAAAGGGGAGCCAACTAAAAAGTGACAAATGAAAGCAAGAGAAAGGATTTAAATATATCAAAAGTCTGTCTAAACGGGAGCAGGTTGCTCTATGACGCAAGTCATAACCAAAATGTAGAAATTAACAATAACAAGATTATTTAAAAATTACTGTGTGAAAGTTCAATATTTTAAATATGAAATTTAACAAAACATTGCACTGATTAATTTAAATTAGACTAAAGTGGATAAAAATAATTATAAAATAATAATTATTTCTAAATAATTAAATTAGGTAATTCATTATTTCAGTAAACAAATGTGGTGTGGTTAGTTATTTATTCCTAGCTTTCTGTCTTACTTCAGAATTGAGAGACAGAGAGAGAGAAAGAGAGAGAGATGAATGGGGATTTGATTTCCTCTCCTTGTTTACACTTCACTCCATGAGCAGGTGTGCTGAGTGCTATGTGAGATGCACACAGCACCAGGTTGCATTTAAAAGAGAATCCCCTCATGGCCCTGCATCATAAGTCACTCACACTAATGCACACACACACACACACACACACACACAGATGTAGTGAACCTTTATGACAAACACAATACTTATCACCATGTAAATTAGTAGTTTTATCATTATTACCAGCTGAATATAAACTACTGTTATGTATTTGTTTAGAAATCTATTTGAAACAAAGTATATAACTACTGTGATACAATGATGAATCCCTTTGCTCCATCTAAGCTGCATACTATCATAGAGTATGTGAGGTGGAATAGCAGTAGCCATAGAAACCTTCATTTCAAGATTCTAATTGCAGTATTACAGGCCAACCACAAATAGTTAAGGCTTTGTCTTTCTATAAGCAATATTTCCAGGTAGCTAACCCCTCATGATATAAGAATACATAGCACAATGTGGAGGTATATTTCAGCTGACACTACTTAACACTTGACACTTGTATACATATAAATGGCTATACTCTCTCTCGTCCTTTCAAATGAATCAGCTTAAATGTCTCCTAACATGAGTCAAACACCAACACTATTGTCATACTAAATTATGAGTATGATGCAGTAACATACTTATTAATAGTGTTATTTATCATGATATGAGCACGAGGGAAGATGGAAAGCAAGTCCACATCTGTGCCTTCACACTGTGGTTGGAATCATTAGAGCCTACTGCCATCAGTCTTCAAGGAATCACCCATCAGACCATCAACTTAGCGTTCTGATGGACTGGCACATACAATGCAGCAGCTTTTATAAAATTCTTCATTGCACTATAAAGACCTTCTTTCCAACCTTTCCAGCCATTCTTGGATGTAATATACGTGGATGGTTCATTACCCATCCGCACATACACACTAGATTGCTCCCACCATAGGATATCCTCAGTTCCTCAATTCAATTGAATTGATTTATTTTTTTCAGCTTGGGGATAGAAGGTATGTGGTAGTCATGCATTGTAGGTTCTCCATTGTTTGGCCAGGGAAGATATCAGTTATGATGTGGCTGAAAATCTACGGCCAAATCATAGTGATTGACAAGATTTGTTTTTGTTGATGTTTTTATGTTTCTTTTTTGGTTTGCTTTCCTAGTACAAAAACAATACAAAAGAATTTTCTTCTCTGATGATAAAATTGTTTTATTATAATTTATAATTTTAAAATTTAAAAACAAGTATTTAATATCTGGTTTGTGGTGTGTTACTTGGTGGTTAATGTGATTATGTGTATGCTTAGTGTATGTTTTATTATGACTGGATTATTTGGTTTCCAGGTGTTTGTGTATAGTGCTCTTGAGAGGAAATATCAGTATTTTCCTGTTTGTTCAAGTTCAAGTTCAAGTTCAAGTGGCTTTTATTGTCATTTCAACGTATACATGTGGTACAGTGTACAGTGAAATGAGACAACGTTTCTCAAGGATCAAGGTGCTACATGTAAGACAACAGGAGTACAAAAGGTGCACGTGTGCAACCGAAGACAACATAAGACAACATAAAACAACATAAAGTGCATGTGTGCAAACATGTGCAAACATAGCAAAAACAACATAAAGTGCAAGGTGTGCAAGTGCGCAAACACTGCAAAGAGGGCAGACATAAGACAGACAAAAAGACAAAAACACTGCCACAAGACAGTGCAGATATCACGAGACAAGACAGTACAGCGCTAATAAACAGTAGTGTGCAAAATGGCAGAGGTAGATGTGGATGTGCAGAAAAAGTTTTTAAGGTGCAAAATATGCAGAACTTTAGAGGTACATGGTAGATGAGTGTACATTTGTGTGTGTGTGTGTGTGTGTGTGTGAGTCAGTCCAGTCCCTGAGTGTTCAGGAGAACACTTGTACCAGGTTTTCAGAATAAGGTATATGCTATTGGGTGTTTGTAGATTTGGGAAATGTATGTAGTATTCTGAGAAATGTGTGTATCCAGTTGGGAAAAAACTGTAACAAAGTTTGAAAAGAGAAACCTTCATTACATTAGTCTAAATGCAGGCATGACTGTCAAACATCGGCTCAGTGTATGAATCTGCTAGACTTGATGTGTTGTTTGTTAGACCTTTACCAACAAGAGCCCTTTTATTGAATTTGAGACCTACCCAATGCAGGCATCATGTTGGGTGTTGTATGCTGCTCCATTCATATTTAATGCAGATCTGTCACACAGTTTTCACATATTTTATAATATTTCCTGAGATGCTTTTGTAAAGTATGCAAGGTTTTTTTTGTTCAGCCATAATGCCATGGTTCCTTTTTCTCATGCCATTTCAGAATGATATCATCACTTAAGATAAAACAGACAGAGTTTGGGGATATGCCATTAAATTTGGAGGGTGTGCCTTTAAAATTAATTATGTTAATAGCCTTGAGAAGCCACAGGCCTGTGAGAAGCACGTGCAGTTATCTCCAGTGTTCTGCATTTCAAAGACGAAGTGCACTTTCTGCACTCTCGTCCTTACTGTTTTTGCTCGGTTTAACCTTATAACTGTGCGCTCATATAAAAGACAGTGATCTCACTCACACTCATCTATGTCATACTAGTAGTATAAATGAACATCATCCAATGAAGATGTTGTTATATTGTAATAATGATATACCGGTATCCAAAATTTGTATACCAGTCCAGAAATCTGATCCATTATACCAGGAGAACTGGTGTACTGCCAAGCAGTAGCAAGGATTTAAACTTTTTTTTGAGTGAACTTGAGTTAGAAGCCGAAAATGAAGTAGCAGACACCGAACAACCTTAAACAAAACTGCAGATTGCCATTTCAGGAAGACAATTTTAAACTTACTTTAAATCCTATGTTTTAGTGACAGGCCTATTCTAGTCACTGCAGGTCTAACATGGAGTGGATGAGTATAGAGTAACATGGAGTTTGGAGTGTTTCTGTGGGAATTTGTGCCCATTCATTCTGTAGAGCATTTATGAGGTCAGGCACTGATGTTGGGCGAGAAGGCCTGGCTTGCAATCTTTGTTCCAGTTCATCCCAAAGATGTTCAATGGGGTTGAGGTCAGGGCTCTGTGTGGGCCAGTCAGGTTCTTCCACACCGAACTCATCCAACCATGTCTTTATGGACCTTGCTTGGAATAGAAAAGGGCCTTCCCCAAACGTGTCATAGCATAGTGTTGTCCAAAATGGCTTGGTATGCTGAAGCATTAAAATTGCCCTTCACTGGAAGTAACGGAACTAGCCCAAACCCTGAAAAACAGCCAAACACCATTATCCCTCTTCCACCAAACCACAGTTGGCACAATTCAGTCAGGCAGGTAACTTTCTGGCATCTGCCAAACTCTGACTCATCCATCTGACTTCCAAACAGAGAAGCTTGTCACCCCATAGAACATGTGTCCACTTCTCCACAGTCCAGTGACGGTGTGCTTTAAGCCACTCTTTTCGACCCTTAGCATTGGACTTGTTGATATGAGGCCTGCATGCAGAAGCTCAGCCATGGACACCAATTCCATTAAGCTCCCACCGCACAGTTTTTGTGCTTACATTAATGTCAGTGGAAGTTTGGAACTCTTCAGCTATGGAATCAGCAGAAGGTTGGTGACCTATATGCATCATGAACCTTAGTATTCATTGACCCCGCTCTGTGACTTTACGTGGTCTTCCTCTTCATGGCTGAGTTGATGTTGTTCCTAAATGCTTCCACTTGCCAATAATACCACTTACAGTTGACCGTGCAATATCCGGCAGGGATGAAATTTCACGAACCTTCTTATTGCAAATGTGGCATCCGATCACAATACTATCACAGTACCACACTTGAAGTCACTGAGTTCTTCAGAACGACCCATTTTGTTTCACAAATGTTTGCAAATGGAGACTGCATGGCTAGGTGCTAGATTTTATACACCCGTGGCAATGGGTCTGATTGAAATACCTGAATTCAATAATCAAGAGGTGTGTCAATACTTTTGTCCATATTGTGTATGTACCATACTAAATATTACTATATATTGCCACTTCTCGCTTCACTAACACTAAGCTACCTAGCCAAGCTAAACCAAGCTAACAATAGCTTACTACCTGAAGTGAGGGAGCTGCTTAACAGTCCAATAATACCTAGTCAATTCAAATAATGTAGCCTGGCAAACCACGCTTGTTAAACTACATGTTTTATCTAAATTTAGCATCATGGAAAGAATGTTAATGCTAGCTGGCTGGCTAATGTTACCCAAAGGCTTTGGTCATGTAAGCTAACTAAAGTAAGGAGAAATATATTACAATATTCAATACAGCCTTTAATATTTAATTTGTTGAAAATTATAAACATTTTATTTATGTTATGAAGATTGATGGTCGCCTGTCACAGCTCTGTCTTTCAATATAAAATTTGTAAATGTAATGTTTTGCAAATTCTACTACTCCTGCTTCTGTTGGAATCAGATGTCCACTTGCTGTAGTGTATGGAATGAGTTTGTAGATTTTGTAGAGTTTGTAGGATAACTGAGTCTGGCATATCCTCGATTAGCCATGTTTCTGTAAAAATTAAGGCACTGATCCCTGAAATTTTAGCTTAGAATCCAGGCCTCTAGGCTGTGTCCCCTTTGGTCACTTGTCTCAGCAAGGATCAGTGACTTTAAGAGATGCCGCTGGCTGAAGAGGCCTTTTGCTGGAGGCATTAGCTAGTATCTAGGCTGTGTCCCCCAGTCACGGCTCAGCATTTGTCAGGAATCTTCAGGGACTTCAGAAATTAAATTCAGCAACCCTTTCTGCATATTATCTTCCTAATGTAGACTATGTCGACCCTGTTATTCTTTTTGGCATCCTGGAACAGTGCACACATGCTTTCTCCCCAACATCTTTGCTTGTTGTTTGATGAATAACTATGAATAGATGACTCTGCCCCATCTTCTTGATTCACATGACTTCTAGGCCATGAGACTGAAGAGATACATCATGGAAGCAGAAGCCAAAAGAATAAGCAGCCTGTTTTCCAAAGAACCATCTAGGGTGTATTCACAGCTGAAAGAGAACAACAGCAGAGGAAGATTAGATCCACCCAGAGCTGAGAAGGAAAAATACTGAAAGAACATGTGGGAGAAGGAAGCATCACATAACACCAATTCCAAGTTGCTGGAAGACCTAAAAGCAGATCACAGTGATCTTCCAGAACAAGAACCAGTCACCATCACCAAGGCAGATGTCCAGCAATGAGTCTCAGGCATGAAGAACTGGACAGCACCTGGACCTGACATGATACACAGCTACTTCTAACAACGGGCACTCACCCAGACTGGCCACAAAACATTATTTTGCCACAAAGGCTTAAACTATTGTTTTGAAGAAGACATATCACGTCTGTCTTTAGTGATTTGCCATTCACTTTGTGTTAAAATTCTATTTACTAATGTCAGTACTTGATTGGTTCTTGTTCTCTCTTGATTGTGGCCACCTATCAGCCTTGTCCCAGATCACTTTGTGAGAGGTTTAATGCAGTGTCTGCTCCTCATTTCAATCTTCTGTTGTACTGTATCAACTGATCAAGTCAGAATTTTTGTTCATGTCAGGTGGCAGAAGTGTGTTGTTCCTACAGTGGCGGTGGATCTGTGATGGTATAGGGGTGTTTTAGGGGAGGAAGATCTGGAGACTTAGTCCAAATTAAAGGGATCATGAAAAAAGAAGAGTATCACTCAGTAATTCAATATCATACAATTGCTTCTGTTTTATGTATCACTGGACAAAATTTCATTAGTCAACAGGACAATGATTCAAAATTGTGCCAAAATTATATTTATTCCAAAGAAAAGCAAAAATGTTTGAGAATTATGTCTTGGCCTCTGCAGTCTCCAGATCTTTCTCCCATTGAGCTGGCATGCTGGACTGACAAGTTTGAAATGAGTGTCCAGAAAATGAGACAGAACTGTTTGTATTCTTGAAATGGGTTTGGACACAAGTTATTTCCAAAATCGCTGGAAAGCAATTTTTTGGAAATAACTTGCCACAATGCTGTGCTGCTGTAAAACTTAGGCATTTGCATTCATTAAATTGCACTTACAATATATATTATTAAATTTCACTTTAAAACCAGTCAGTTACATTTGTTTTAAATATTTCTAATATTTTCTTGTAATAAAAGTTTGACAAAGCGCTATAACATTTATTTTTTAAGAAATACATAGGTGGGCCCAAACTTCTGCCCTGTAGTGTATGTATGATGTATAAATGTATGTGTATGTGTGTGTCTCTGTGTGTGTGGGTGTGAGGTAGAGAGATTCAGGCTTGCACCAGACAGACTAAACACACAGGAAAAGCTACTACATTCTGTAATTGTATAACTTGGGTCTCTGAGATGACAAACAGAAGTTATGTATAAATTTTTGTAGGGGGTGTCTGGAACACAGTATCAGTACAAAGTTATTGTTTATTTATAGATCCCATAGAATAGGGAAAAGTCATGAAGTATCAAGTTGATTAAAAATGCTAAATATGTTTTTTAGCTGTTAAAGAGGCTATGGGGTCTCAGGGACCCCAAACAGAACATAAGGGTTAATAGAAGTGGCCTGCATTATTTTGCAGAATATTTTCTGTAGTGGGATAAACTAAAGAATTATGGAATGGTAGAGGTATCAGCTTTTTGCGCATAGGTCTTCTCAGTCATGACTGCCCTCAAGGGAAGCAACATTTACTCAGAACTAGAATTGCCTATATTGCATATTGTTATTATAAGGTGTTGATATCTAACTGAATATTTTCCTTATGATTTCACTGAATAAAAATTCCTTGTAGTTGTTATATTGCAATTTTGATTCAATTTTTTTTATTATTTTAGACAGAATTAGACAGCACTGAAATTTGATTATTATTCATACAGTGTTGTATTGCACTGACTGAACTTCATGGGGCTGGTACCACTAATTAATTCCAGTAAACTGAATAGGTTATCAGATGATTGGTCACAACTCAAAAAGACTTGTTTATTTCCCCCCCCCCCCCCAGTAGAATTAAGTTTTGTTTAATCATTTACAGATTACAAATTACAAGTATATATATTTTTTTTAAAATTACATAAATACTTGAAAAAAATCACTTGAAAGTGATTTATTGACTGTTTAAGGCATCAGATCTCTGGTAAGAATATCAGTGAAAACATTAAATCAGAAATGAAAAAGAAAAAAAAATAGTGCAAGCAATGAGGAGTGAGCACAAACTAATGTATTCAGCTTCTCCAGAATGCAAATACTATTTGCTTCTATATTTGTATGTTTCCTTCATAAATATGATTTTCTACTATTGGTTTTGATGTAATAAATGATCACTAACTAAGCAATCCACAACAGAAATGCCAATATCGAGCAGACATTACAGCAGCTATTGTAGCTGTAAAGTCTTTGCAGAAACTTTTTTATTCCATTACCTGATTGCAACATTTACATGATGTGTAATCTTGTGTCAGTAAGTTGTGGTTCCTGTTTCATCCATGTTTTCAGCTGCTGTGCTACACTGTCAAGCATGTGGCAGTATAATCACACTTTTAGAATGTCTCATTTATTAGACAGTTGGTGTCTGAGGCTACATATGCACAAATGCTACATATGCATTTCAAATACCCGCTGACCTAGAGCAAACAAAATGGATTTTGATGTTCATTGGTCAACTCAAATATAATGTTTAACTGTTACAGGTTCAAGTCTGCCATATGTTCCCCAATCATTTTTTTAAATTACTTTAATTAAACAAGTATAATAAACCAATGCATGATAACCGATGTCTGTACCTAAATTTAACTGAGGAGATATATGCTGTATATATAGTGGTAGAAGTAGTAAACATTCAGTATAGTACACAAATATCCAGTCAAACAGAACATTTCAGACAAAAGTCATTTCCAGCTGTGTAAGTGGAATCTGTAGTGAAACCATTTACATAATATATATGCTGTAAAAATTTACATTTTACAGTAATTTACTGGCAACAGGTTTGCCAATAAAGCACTTTAAACAGTTACAGTAAACAACTGTAAAGTATTGTAATATTTTACATAGTATAAAATAACATATAATCCAGTACATTTGCTCAATTGGCTGATGCGTTTGAATAAGCAACTTACAAATAATGCAGGACACAGCTCAACTGAAGGTCAAGGGACTTTCTCAAAGACCAAACTATGGCAGTTTAACTGTGCTGGGATTTCAATACATGACCTTCTGCTTGGTAACTAAAAGCCTGAACCCCTGAGACACCACAACCTAATTTGCATTAATTCAATGACTTCTACCACTTGCACTAGAGAGCTGCACTAGTTGTGGTAGCTCAGAAGGTTTTAGACTGGCCAAGTCAATCACCAGACCTTAACCCAATTGAGCATACATTTCACCTCTTGAAGAGAAGACTGAAGGGAGAAACCCCCAAAACAAAGAACATCTGAAAGAAGCTGCAGTATAAGCATGGAAACCATCGCAAAAGAACAATGGCAGTGTTTGGTAATGTCACTGGGTCACCGGCTTGATGCAGTTATTGCAAGAAAGGGAAATGCAATCAAATATTAAGTATTATTTACTTTAATTTACCTTAAGACTAGCCAAGCCTGTCTGACCTGCCCAGGGTATACCCCACCTCTTGCCCAAAGTCAGCTGCGATTGGCTCCAGCTTCCCCCATGTCCTGCAATGGATAAGCAGTATAGATGATGGATGGATGTATATATTGTATATGTAAAACTTATATGCTTTGATAGAAGCATTACCATAAAAATTATATCTGTTTGGTTCTTACTGTCAAAATATGAATAGGATTTATATATGACAATGTTTTAACAAATGAAATATAACTATGTTAAGGAAAGTATATGCATTGATATTATTTTCCATGGATTCTATGAAGGTTCTATTTTTATTATTGTTCTATTTTTATTATTAAATTAAGGTATGGCAATTAATAAAATTATATTATGTAAACTGGTAGGGCTTATTTTCTGTCTACATGTAGTTAACAATACTTTAAATATACTTTGTTTTATATTTACTTAAAATTTTTAAATGCATGTAAGAATTATAGTACAACAAATATGAAATAATAACAATGAAACAGGTTCTGTAATTAACTTATTTATTTTGAATAGCACACTACCAAAATAGCTTTCATTCATTGCTTGTGATTCTTCACATGATATTAATTAGGAAAGAAAATTTGTTGGTTTATGCCTATGGGGGATCAGGATGGCAATTATAGCTGTATAGGCATTAGTGGTGCATTGAACAGATGAAGAGCAAGCAGTGAAACACCCATTTTCTTTTATTTTTTTTTTAGAATTTATAAACTTTGGGCAATTAAAAACTTGCATGGACAAGTTCTAACTGTCAAAAAGCCAAGTTCTGTCAACAGTCTTTTAATTTATTTTTTGCTGAATAAGACAAAGGATCAACACACATAAATACCTCTCTAACAACAGAGGTACCTGTCTTACAAAAGCTCTGGATTGAATACTGCAGTGAGGAAATGAGATTTTGTTTACTGTAACCTTGAACTGAAACCCTGTTTCTGTTTCTCTATAGACTGTTGTGTGTGAAAATCCCATGAGATCAGTAGTTTCTGAAATATTCAAACCAGCCCATCTGGCACCAACAACCATGCCATGATTACAGTCACAGAGATCACACTTTGTCTCTATTCTGATGTTTGTTGTGAACATTAAAGTCTTGACCTGTATCTGCATGATTTTATGCATTGCATCCATGCATACACTCTCAAGGGATAAGATACCATAAGCCATAGACTGTGGTTAAATGGAATTGACATGTCTCTGCCTTTACAAATAGCTTGTGTACCAGAAAGCTAGCCAACAACACCCTCACATGACCACTGTGCTGTTCCATGGTGGCTGAAAACATCAAGATATTGTCAGCATAAACAATCATATACCTGTGCAGTGTGTCACTTTGATGACAAGGTTGTATGAATTACATTAATCCAACTTCATGTTTGAGCATGCCACATACAGGTACAGTGTGGCAGGAACCAAGGTGTAGCACTGGTGTCAGGGTCAGGATGTAGCAGTGGGTAGCATAACCTTATTTTGTCCTTAGTAATCACTAACAGGTTGTGTTTCTCCATTGCAGCTGTTGCCTACCCAGATAAGCAGTTGATTAGAGTAGAGTGGAGTAGCAGCAGGCAGATGTTCTAGGGCTCAGTTCCAGGAAAGGAGGGTTTACTGTGAAAGGTCACACAGGTAAAGGCCCAGGACCCCAAGGAGTCATGGGACCCCAAGGTCAGATCCTCTTCATAAAGTTGCTCGTATTAACAACCCAGAGTCAAAGGTGCAAAAATCTCCCTGAAAATCTGAAGAAAGAGCCTATACAATAACTTTGAAGATGTCACAAGAAAGAAATCATCATCACACCTTTAAAATAAGTGTTTATCACTGAAGATTTGTATAAGACTTTGGGGCCAAATCCTCTGTCATTCAATGTGAACCCTTCAACTCTGTGTGGAGAAATCCAAAGCCCAAATTTCCAAGATCCTGCAAGGATTTTTTTCCCCACGAGTTGTCTAGGGCTTCCTAACTCATGTAACAACATGGTATCCCAGAACAGTATATAACTGCACTGTCACTTGATCATAGGGTTGATTATTTTCAGGGCAATGTCTGTGAGTGCTGTCTGTTGACGCATTATGTACCTGGAAATATTATGCATACCAGATTGTGGCAGTGAGGGCATGGTCCAGCATCAGCTGTGGATAGAGAGGAGACAGGTTGGAGTTTACTTATGTGTGCTTTGTTTGTCCTTTAAGGGAGAACGCCATGAACCTGAGTGAGATGGATAAAGCTGACTGGTTCCTTTTGTGTATCTGTGTCCAGGGTCCCATTGTCAAGTCTATCTCTGGTCCCAGGGACGATGTGGTGGCAGTTGTCTGGCCTTGGTCTTGCTGAAGAACTCCATCAGGTTGGTGGTGAGTTATGTTCATACACCAGTGAACAGCTGGAGCAGGGGCAACTATTTTGACATTTGGGTTACAAACTCTTTGCAAATAATTAAATTCAGGAAATCAGTTTTTATAGATGTAATACCATAGGGTGACATCACAGGTAAGGTTAGTTCAAAGACCATGTAATGACCAAAGTAGATGCTTCTTTAACAGAAATAAAAAAATTATAATTAGAAAGAAGATGAAAAAAGGAAGAACAGCATAAAATAGATATAATAAATTGCAACTGAGCTAATCTCACATCAAAATCCCTGGTTATTGTTATTGAAAAGAAAAAAAATGAGTTATTAACAAAGGTATTCATGATTTTTACGACTCTATTTGGCAATTTCTTTTTCTCAGCTCTGCTTTTATCAGATCTTCTTTTAAGTTGCTTAAAAGTGATTTTCAGTGTCATGAAAAAATTCTGGTGTTGAATGGAAAGAAGGAATTAGTATAGGTCTAAGTAAAAAATGTGAAGCACACCATTTTCACTTGTGAGACTTCCAGCAAAAAGATTTTACAGCATTCTGCCTTGTTAGGTCAAGATGTTTTCAAAAGCAAAAGACACAATTCTCATATATCTTGATTAGATTATTGCAATGCCTTACTGTCTGGATGTTCCAGTAGGAGCATAAACAAGCTTCAGTTAGTCCAAAATGCAGC
>JAQQZU010023558.1:0-14998 GCA_030068025.1 Parauchenoglanis punctatus | reverse complement strand
CTGTCTCGTTTCACTGTACACTGTATTACATGTATATGGTTGAAATGACAATAAAAGCCACTTGACTTGACTTGAAAATTAAAGTTTTGGAATGTCCCAGCCAGAGCCCAGACCTAAATCTGACAGAAAATCTGTTGGGTGACCCCAATGTGACAGTTTTGGAACGCTTTTGCCGGGGACAGTGGGCAAACATTGCCAAGATGTACCATGCTGATAGACTCCCACCCAAGAAGACTGAATTATGTAATTAAATCAAAAGGTGTTTCAACAAAGTATTAGTTTAATGGTGTGTACACTTATGCAACCAGCTTATTGTACATTTTTTATTTTTGTATTTTTCCTCTAGCAGATTTGTTTGTTTTTCAATTGAATTGTGCAGGTCATATGTCACAATAACAAAACATTGAATTTTAACAGGGGTGTGTACACTTTTTATATCCACTGTATATAGTTACTTAAACATTTACTATAAACAATAGAGATGTCGTTGTTAGATTTACCAAAAATAGCAGGGACAAAAATGCTAATGTCAGAGTAGATTCACCACGTTCATCTAATCATGTTCATTGGATATGCATTTCAAAAAGTGGACATAAACTGGCTCTTGCATTATTGTGTGTTCTCAGCTGGGCTTTGCTGATCTGAACCTGGCTGAGTTTGCAGGATCTGGGAGCACTACACGCCGCTGTTTGCTGGAGGGCTACGACACCAAAAACACGAGGCAGGACAATTCCATTCTCAAGGTACAGGCCTGCATGCAGATCAATATTTATTCATGTATATATTTATTAACATTTTGTTTTCAAGTTCTATAATCACTAAATGCTTGCAGTCATATCGCTCATGTTGCAGCACGTTACATTTCCAAATACAGCAACAGAAAAGATAAACGATAAAAAGGAATTTGTCATCGCAGGTTCCTGAATAAAACGTTTACTCTCTTTTGTGTAACACTATCTCTACTTCATTGTCTATAAAGTTCATCTTTCTAAACAAGCAGTACCACAAGGGATATTCCATTTATAATTCTTACAAAAAAAAAATGGGTGGGTTCTAAAAAAAAAGGTGCCATGTTCTAAGTTAACACATTTAGAAGTAAATATTAGGAAATGAAAGCTGAAATTCTGATTAGTCATCCCAAATTCGTCTTCTGACTTCAAACCCGAATGTCTTCAATGTATAGCAAAAGACAAAAGAATTGGCCTTGCTATTCCAATACTTTCAGAGGGGACTATATATAGAGGTCTATGAAGAGTTATTAATCAGAATTCACAAAACCTCAATTTTGGGCACCACACTGTTTGCCTAGAATATACTATGTACCTAAAATCATTTACATAAAACCTACCTATTCATACAATACAATATTTACGTTTCAACTGTTTAAATAATAAAAAAAAACTTCTTCAAAATGCATAGTGCTAAATTATGTACAGTAATTAGAGTACATAATAGATAATGTTACTCCATTTATTTCCAGAAATTCCTCTGTCCACCCTACCTGCTAGATACTGTTTTTAAGCATGGATGTAATGAGTAATTTTAAAAACACTAAAAGCTTAGAGTTTTTCTCTAAATTGGTTTTGTGTGCTCCTTTATCGTTCAGGTGATCATCTGTACTCATCTTATGTCTGGAGACCCCTGTTTCAAAACGTGAGTTTAGTTTTAGTTCAAATTGGTCTTTAGTTACACTGTTGCAGTTTTGTCAAGGTATGGATGAGAATAAAAAAGAATCAGGTTTTGAAAATGGGGGAAGAAATTGAGGCGAAATTTTTTGGAACAGTCAACTGGAATAATGGAAAACTAAAAAGCTCTGGGAGAGAATATTTATTGTGATCTGAACACTTAGCAAGACTTAATAATTAATAAGCTCATTCAGTTGATTAGAGGAAGAAGTGTTTCCTCCCAGCAGCTTTCCAGAGAGGTGGCTGCCCCATGCATACCGTTAGAATTGCATAGAATTGGCACTCTACAATTAGTCCGTCGTTAGATGCTCAGCACTTACTTCCTTTGTGTTCACTGGTACCATGACAAGACTATTGCCATGTCAAAGAAAATATTTCCCAAAGAAGCCCCTGGTGGATAGAGCAGTGTGTGCTGCCTTGAAGCAGACAAATTTGATGAACTATTGCTAGAATTGGAACTTTCTTTAACAATCACTAAAGCCAGAATATACTTGTTAAAGGTATATAGCTCAGTGGTTAAGACTGTGGACAAAAAATCGGAAGGTCATCAGTTGTATCAAATGAGATCACTAATGGTGATCTGCCAAATGCCGTAAATGTAATGTAATACAATACAGATTCAGTTTCTAGGTAATTTGTAATATTCAAATGTTTTATGTAATGGAGCAATGATGTGTTTCCAGTGTCCCCATTACTACTGCACAGCACAGTTCTTAACTTAGGTGTTCATGTGATGTCTTAAAACTTTCCAAGTTAACTGAAATGATTGCATTGCAGGAGATTTGGGTCTAAAGGTCAGAAGTCTGTTTTATGTAGCTATTTTCTTATTTTCTGTGTTGAATTACATTGTCCCAGAATTTACATTTGGGTTTTAGAATCTCTAAGAGGTTAAGAGATTGCACTATCCATCCATCCATCTATTATCTATACCGCTTTATCTGTCTGGGTCGCGGGGGAAGCTGGAGCTAATCCCAGCAGTCGTTTCGGGCGAGAGGCGGGGTACAGTCTCCAGGTCGCCAGTCCACCACAGCGACAACACAGACAAACAGCCACACATGCTCGCATTCACACCTATGGGTAATTTAGAGTAGCCAGATGACATAATCTGCATGTCTTTGGACTGTGGGAGGAAACCCATGCATGCACGGGGAGAACATGCAAACTCCGCACAGAAAGGCACCCTGGGATAAAACCCAGGACCTTCTTGCTGTGAGGCAACAGTGCTAACCACTGCACCACCGTGCCGCCCGAGATTGCACTATATTACTATAATTAGAAATTTCACAGTAGAGTGCTCTGGGTTTGTATGTGTTTTCCTGTAACATTTATGAATTATTATTAATTATGAAAGACAAAATGCATGCACACAAGTAAACAAAAAGTTCCACCATAAGGTAATGTGCTTATTTGTACACATGTAGCTTTATTTAAGTGAGGAGTTCCTAAACTTTTTGCGCAAACAGTTCAAAATGGACACTGAATTTGTTGTATTGGGCTGGATCTCAAATCTACAATTCTCACCTCCTGATTTAACTCGATTATTTTTCATAAACTAGGTTAAAAAAAAGCATAGTATAGGTATAAGCATAGTAGTGTTCAGCTGACATGAGTATAATGTTAAGGTGGAAAAAAAAGAAGTGTGTGTAAGTGTGTATACACTATATGGCCAAAGATTTGTGGAAACATGACCATCACACCCATATATGATTCTTCCCCAAACTGTTAACACAAACTTCAAAGCACACAATTGTATAGAATGTCTTCATATGCTGAAGCATTACAATTTCCCTTCACTGGAACTAAGACGCCCAAACCAGTTCCAGCATGACAATGTTCCTGTGCACAAAGCAGCTCCATTAAAGATATTACCATGTTAAAGTTGGAGTGGAAGAACTTAAGTGTCCTGCACAGAGCCCTGACCTCAACCCCACTGATCACCTTTGGGATGAAATGGAACACTGACTGCACCCCAGACCTCACCCAACATCAGTGCCTGACCTCATTATTAAAATTTTTTTATTTTGTGCACTTTCTAGGTGCATGCCAGGAAACCCAGTTTTAGAACATCTCTTCAATCACAAAAGGTTTTTTGGGCCTGGAGCTTTTTCTATGTGAATCTTTATAGTATATGGGATTTGTAGATTCTTATGTCATTTATCTCCCTACAAGACCTCCATCCACTGCCACAGTGATTGGGATCCAGGGGGATGGAGAAAGTCTGTTGGAAGAGCGAAGAGGTGGAGACACTCAGAAACCCTTCCTGGGGCTCTCAGGTATGTCACCACTACTGATTGTGGTTAAAATAAATATGTAGACTTCTGATTGGCACAACAGAAGAGTGTTTGTCCTATTATTTGAATCCAAACAATGCCACATTTGAATCCCACATGCCATCCATTGCAGGGAGTCCAAGAGAGGTAAATTGACCTTGCTGCCCTGGTGGGAGAAAAGCATTATTCCCACTGATCTCTCTTCCCTATAAATCAGAATAACACTGGTCAATTGTAGGCATCATATCAACAATCATATCCAATAACCTGTGAAGTTTGAGCCATATCATGCAATGCACGCAGAATGTATGACGCATTCATGCTTGCATGGCGAGACATAAATTGGTTTCCCCATTTCAGCACCATACAATGTATCAAAAATCCTTTCACAATTTAAACTCTTACAATAAAATATTTCTTTGTCTACAGAAACCACAAGCAAGTGTGGCTCTCTGCCTGAGGAGCTGGGAGTGGGTGGTCATTCCCGAACCTCCAGCTATGCTAGTCAGCAGTCTAAAGTATCAGGTAGATGTTCTGTACTGTTTCTGTTCTTCCTCCTGACTAATTTCTGGAACACATATTTCTCTATTTTCTCTATTTTATATTCTCTATTTAAATGTTTATTCATCTCCTGCCTCCTAACCTTATTTACACTTAGAAGATGCATATAGACTTATTAGTCCTATAGCATCTTTGTGTGTATAAATGTGAGATTTGTCTCTCATGCTAAATGTGGTCTGTGTGTTTGTGTCTTTGTCTGTTCTTATGATGTTTTGGCTTCTGTCCTCACTAATCCTGTTCTGAAATTTCATGAACTTAAACAGCATGTGGAAAGACCAGATCAAATGTCCCTGATTTATGCAATAGACTTGATAAAACAGCCTGCTATGATGCTTACTGGGAAAGACAGCACTCTCTCAGTATTTGAATGTTTCAGATTAGATTAGATCCAATTCTCACTTTAGCATGAGCCAACTGTGAAAAAGCAGAAATAAATCAACATTTTTCCTGAAATTTGCTAAAATAAATAAATAAATAAAAATAAATAGAAAAAAAGTACAGAATAGTGTTTATTATATTAAGGATTATAAAAATTAAGTTAAACAGTAAAAAAAAATTAGTGAAGATAAAGAAGGGCATTTTGAGAGGTGAATGGGTATGGAGGAAGAGGCTTTTCTTTTATTTTCTTTTACATTTTTTTTTTAAACTCTAAAAATGAATAGGCATTCTACTCTCTCATTAGCTCTTTAATGACATTGACATAAATACCACCTAACATGGGTTTTTGGCCCTCAGCTGCTTAAGTCTGGAAAATATTTGGCACAAAAAAAAGATGGTGCAGTATTGATGGCAGCCTGTTGAAGTAGCTCCCCCATAAGTTCCCTTCATGTGATCAATAAAATTTCATTTTATTCAATTAAATTTTATTTATGTAGCGCTTTTAAGAACAGACATTGTCACAAAACAAGAAAAACTCCCTGAGACATCAAGAGGAAGAAACCTTGAGAGGAACCAGACTCAAGGGAGCCCATCCTCATTTGGGTGGCACTGGATAGTGCCATTACAACGAACTCACTTCGAATGCACTCATAACTGTGTGTCACGATTCTGCCCCTCACCGCAAGCACGGCAGGCATCATGGACTCAGTCGCGTGCGCAGCGCTCTCATTGTCTCCGTCACACATAGCACGGAAGCGTACACTTCCACATTATGGCACGAATTACTTAGAACTACAGTTCCCCTGAGTGCACACTCCCAGCCAGGTCACATGACCTGTAATTGGATGCCGGTGTTTCCTATCTCAGGACAATTACCCCGTGCTTTAAAGGACTCTCTGTTGCGCTTCGGATTCGCAAAGCATTAGATTAGCCCCGTGATGCTATTGCCAAGCCTGGAATTTCCTGTGTTTGTTTAATCTGTGTACTGGACTCTGCTTGTGTTTTTGTTTACTGCGTTTCTGGATTACCCTTGATGTTCTGTTTGATGATCGACTGACCTAGTTTCTGTTTTTGGGTTACTCATCAGCCTGACGTTTCTGTACCTCTGCCTGCCTCGTGTGTGTTTGTGTGTAAATAAACTCCATGAGTTTTACAGTGCTGTCTCCTCACCTGCGCATGTGTCCCGCCAAACCCTGTCCACGTGACACTGTGTTATATGGTCAAAAAAGTAGTGACATAATTCATTATAGTCACTGTTAACAAACCTGAGTGAATGCATGAGAGTGGGAGGGTGACCGCATCCTTACATCCCAATTTACCAAAATGCTCCAAGAACCCTCCAGATCTGTTCCTTTAACTAATAGAAGGATCTTAACAAAAGGCTTGGCTAAAAAAATATGTTTTCAGCCTAGACTTAAACTCTGAGACTGTGTCGGAGTCCTGACCACTAATTGGAAGGCTGTTCTATAACAGAGGGGCTTTGTAAGTGAAAGATCTGCCCCCTGCTGTAGCCTTCACTATTTGAGGTACCAACAAATAGCCACCTTTTGATACAAGTATGTGTGGGGGGTCATGAAAGACCAGAGGTTTGCTCAAGTACAGTGATGTTTCACAATTCACTTTATAGGTCCACAGCAGTATTTTATAATCAATGTGAAATTTAAGTGGGAGCCAATGCAATGTAGATAAGTTAAGGGTGATGTGCTCATATCTTCTTGTTCTAGTAAGGACTCTCGCTGCTGCATTTTTGACTAACTGAAGCTTGTTTATGCACCTACTGCAACATCCAAATACTAAGGCATTACAATAATCTAACCTTGATGTAACAAAAGCATGAACTAGTTTTTCTGCATCATGCAGTGACATCATATTTCTTATCTTAGCAATTTTTTTAGATGAAAGAAGGCTGTCCTAGTACTGTGTACACAAGCTTCAAATGACTCCAATCGGTCAATCAGACCAAGGTCATTTACTTTTGCACATTGTGAAACAAAGGCCATCCAGAGTTACTAAGTATTCAGAAAACTTGCTTCTAGCTACATTTGGTTCTAGTACTAGTACTTCTGTCTTATCAGAATTAAGTAGAAGGAAGTTCTACTTTGTCTACTTCCATTGTCTAATGTCCTTTACATAGTCCTCAATTTTATTAAGCTGGTGTGTCTCATCTGGCTTTGCTGAAAAACACAACTCTCTGTCATCAGCATAGCAGTGGAAGCTAATACCATGTTAGTAGTAATTATCCAACACTTTCTGTCAAACTGTCAATCAAAATGATTGATACCCCCTATGATTAATGGATTCTAACCCTCCCTTACCGGGGGGGTGTCAAAAGTGATTTATACAACTGACTGATACATGTATGGCGAGTGTGAAGGGGTGTGTGTACAGAGCTTAACCCTACACGTTCTGTAAAACGGTCACTAAATAGATTTGTGTCTGTCATTTTGAATGGGTATAGGGAGGGGTGTCAGACATACCTCATGTCAGCCCAATTCTAATGACCATTTAGCTCGAGGGTATGTCACACATGTGTTGGTCAAAAACCAGTCCTTAAATGGCCCCTTTAGTATATAAAGCTGTAAAGGGGGACTTCAGGTTTCTTTATCATTTAAAGACGTGTTGACAAGAGCACCAGGATAAAGGGCAACAAGGATGGTTCCTTTTCTTCAAGTTTGTTTATTTGTTTCACTATGAGTCAGAGACTGTTTTAGATTGGTTGATGGTTTTTGTTTTTGATTTACAGATTCTGACAATTGTTTTGTAGAATTGCAAAAGCTGGAAGAAAAGTGTACAACAAAGACTGCATCATCTTCAACAAGAGATGTTTGTAAGAAGAGGCTTGATTTCACACCCATCGCTGACAGAGTTATTGACTCTGAAATAAATTTCGCACCACAAAAAAGAGAAAACTCAAAAGTTTGGAGTGTTTTCTTCAAAATGAGACTGATACTGGGGAATATGAATGGTTGTTGTCTGGTGGATAGGTTTTCGACAAAGAAGAATGCTGTGTTAAATTATACACAGTAGATTCAGTTTGGGGGTCATTTACAGATGACACACAGCACATATCCTTCTGTGCCAAAGACTGGAAATTGTTCAGGAATAAAGTTTGGAGCGATCTAGAAGTTCCTGGCCAGGATATTGTATATAGTGCGTCGTGGGACAGTGAAATACCACAAAAGTGTTACTACATATTTGCTAACCATTATGAAAGGGGTCCTGGGAACTACATGTACATGTGTAGTGGTAAATACACGATTGTAAACGATAGTGAAGATGATGTGAAGAAAGTCATACAAGACCATTAAAGTGGTGTATCCCTGGAAAGACATAACTGTTTTACACGATGTTTTCAAAAAGATAGACCGATTGTTTAAATAGTGTGAGAATTTGGACAGATACCAGGACATCAAGATGCAGCTTTTTTAGACAAGGACATGGAACATGACTGTGGGGGCGGCACATCTGAAATCACCGCCCATCACCATCATCTACAAACATTAAAAAAGGCGAGGTTATCTAGAGCACTTCATCTCAGAGACAGTGAGACACACGACCGACCATGTCGCTATTAGTAGATGAAGTTGCTATGGCTGAAGAGCGCGAGTGGTTTGATAATTTGTGTAAAAATTCGGAGGATATGAATTTACCACTCAAACAAAGGACTGAGTCTACTGAAACACTAACAGCTTTGTCTCCGCCCGATGGTGACGGACCATGTGACCCCACTGGACAAGATGTGGTTGGATGTTTGAACCCACAGGCCATCAAACCCATAAAGGCTTGTGTATGTGGTATCCTGCAACACAACATTGGAGAAAAACTGCGCAAAGATTGTTTCGGTTGTGAAGTGGACCACCCCAGCCAGCATCAGCATTCCTGTCTGTATGAGCCTGAGGCCTATTATTACCAAACACACATTGATGAAATAAAACGGGTGCTTTTCAGACCCGAGTTGCTATAGGTGATCGCACACGTCTTTGAGACATACGGACTACAGCTGCACCCTCAAAAGACCTTAGGCGCTGTAGAACTTATCGTCTATGAGCTCCAGGAAGAACCATATATCTGTGAGAAACTGCGGGATATCATGGAGAATTATGTTGACCGACGATGTGAACGTGTTATTTTCGACGCACTAAAGTGTTGGGCAGTGGAAAACCATTGAATATTGTCAAAATAGGTAATTGTTGCGGTAGAAGCCAGCAGTCAAAAGATTCTGTCAAACAACATGTGAAATTTGTGCTAACAGTCATGTCATGTAATATCATTGCTAACGAGACTCACAATTCTAGTACGAAGTATGTGGTGACTATCAGTCGTTTGAACAAGCTTGAAAAAACAAAAGATGATTGTCATATCTGAAGAGTGATCTAATGTTTTGTAAAATGAAAACATGTTTGTATGTAACGCAGTAGTAAAAAAAAGGCTAGTTGAGAAAAGAAACTTTGATACATGTGTTTAAATTTAGACTTTTTAAAATCTTGCTAGTCCACCGTTTGTGTGTGTGTGTGTGTGTGTGTGTATTCTTGTTATAAAAATAAAATACATAAATACCTTGCAATTGGAACAGACCATGTCATTATTTGAATGATCAAATAATCTGTCAGTATCATGACAGAGCTTCTAAAATCTGCGTACTATACACCCTCCAGTGAGGGTTCTTTTGGTGGTAAAACAAGATTAAAAAAAGGCCGTGTTTAAAGACACGGGTGTACGTTTGTCTGCCAAGCAGGTTTCTGAGTGGTTATCCGGAGAGGATCGCTATATACTTCACAAGCCTGTACGTATTAACTACGCGAGGAATAGGGATGTGGTGTATGATATAGACATGCAGTTTCAAGCTGACCTGGTCGATATGACTATGTAGTTAAAGGAGACTGACAGCTTCAAATACATGTTGACATGCATAGATGTTTTTAGTAAATATGCGAAGGTACGTGTGTTAAAAAACAAGACGGGGCCAGAAGTGGCTAGAGCATTTGAATCTATTCTCAAGGAAGGACGTGTGCCTCAAAAGCTACAGACTGACTGTGGAAAAGAGTTTTTCAACAAACACTTTCGAAATGTGTTGTGTAAATATGACATTCATCATTTTGCCACAGGGCGCGAACTCAAGGCCAGTGTGGTTGAACGCTTCAATAGAACTATTAAGGGTAGAAAGTGGCGTTATCTAACAGCGGTCAATTCAAAGTGGTATATAAATATTTTGCCGGATTTACTTACTTCCTACAACAATAGTTATCATCGAAGTATCAGGATGAGACCTGTAGATGTGACCAGTGAAAACAAAAATTGTGTTTAAAACATTGTATGGTGTAAATTATACGGAGGACAAAAATGTGGTATTTAAATACAAAACCGGTGATGTTTTTAGAATTTCTAAAGTGAGAGGGTCATTTACAAAAGGTTACGAGCAAAACTATACACAAGAATTTTTTACCCTATCCGAATGTTTCCCCAGAATACCACCAGTCTACAAGTTGATAGAATATGACGGTGATCTAATACAGGGGACATTTTATGAAGAAGAGTTGCAAAAAATCAGAATTGATAATGGTAAAACATTTAAAGTGGAGAAGATTTTAGAAAGAAAGAAAGTGGGGGAAAAAGTGTATGGTTTTGGTGAAATGGTTAAGGTGGCCTTTAAAATGTAACAGTTGGGTTCACTAAAAAGACGTGTTTGACATTTAGCCCCCTTTTTGTGTGTGAGTTCCTGGACAATGTGTATCACTCGGTGCAAACGTTATTATGAGTGGTGAAGGGTTTTACGTAACGCTGCCGTGCAATTCGTCTCGGAGTGTGTACCCCGACATCGAGATTTCAAAGTACAGAACTAAACTCATGAGACTGTTAATATTGAAGGGTGCCTGGGAGGTCGGTCTAATTGAATTCCAGTACCCAAGAACATGGGAAACTTTTCGAGATGTCGATGGTACATTCTTTCTCACTAACAAAAATTCCAAGCTGGCAACAGGAATCAAGATACATACCGGGTATTACTTGACTACTATGGCGATAGTCCATGAGATCAACAACCAGCTCGCGCAATACGGTGTAAAACTCTGTTACGACGATGTCATAAACAGAATTTATGTCGACACCCAACACGACATAACTCTAATGTCCTATGGAAAACTCGCGTTGATTTTAGGGTTTAAGGATGGGGTTACTTTCAACCCTAGCTAGGTACCAGCCACACTAGGAAAAAAATTAGCTAATAAACCTGCTGATCTGTATGGCGGTGATTATACCCTTTTTGTTTATAGTGACATAATAGAGTATCAAATCGTGGGTGACTACTTTGTACCTCTGTTGCATTGTGTACATATAACTGGGGAAAACAAAAAGATAGTCACAATTAAATATGACAAAGTACATTACGTACGTGTGTCTAAAGCTCACATCAGTGACATAGTCATAGAAGTGAAAACCGATCAGAACCACGTGTTATTTTAGTACGGAAAAGTGATTGCAAAGCTCCATTTCAGGCCTGTGAAACAAACACAATATTAAAAAAAAAAATGAAGTCGTTTAACCCATACACAGACCCACAAAGTCAGGCCGGGGGTCTACTCCCAGGGTATGCCGGGGCTCTGACAATGTATGGCCCCGGTATCGGCGGTCTTTTCAGAGGACTTTTTCGAATGGCGATACCACTTTTGAAAAGAGGATTCTGTATTGCCAAACCACATCTGAAGACTGCTGCTAAAAATATTGTTGGTGAGGTTGTCCATAATGAAATGCACCCCCATCACAACGAAAGTGGTCAGGATGGATCCGGTTTGCTGGTCTTACAGTGGTCTTCAGTGAAAAGCCCCCCTGGTGTGAGGTGTACCCCAAGCAGTGTAAAAAACAAGGTAAAGAGCAAGAAAAGATCAGTGTTGAAAAGGAAGCAACGGAATAAATAGCGTGAAGAACCCCTGGTTAAAAGAAATTGTAAAACTATCTTCTAATCATGGCGCTAATACACGGGATGTCCGAAGAGTGTAACAAATCAGAGTTGGATTTGTTCACGGTTCCCATGACACAAACAGCGATAGAAAAAAACACATATGGGGAAGTACCACCTATTTCAGCCCTCTCTGACACGGCACCGTTAGAGTTTTTTATTGCTGGGAACAGGGAAGACTATATCGACTTAAACAACACACTTCTATTCGCTAGACTCAAAATCACAAGATCCGATGGTAGGGACATAGACGACGGAGCTAGTGTTGGATTGATAAACTACCCGGGAGCCACCACATTTTCCCAGGTCGATGTCTCGTTGGGGGACAGGCTGATCTCACAGAGCTCAAACACATACCCTTATCAGAGTATCATAGAATGTCTAATTAACTATGACCGTCACACCCTGGAATCCCTTTTCTCCGCTGGCCTGCTTTACAAGGACACAGCGGGGCATATGGACCGGGCGACCGATCCAGCTGGTGAAAATCGTGGGCTGACAAAGCAGGCCGCATTTTCAAACACTGTAGTGGAATTGCTATCCCCGATCCACAGTGACATATTTTTTCAGGAAAAACTGATGTTGAATGGTGTCGATATTAAAATCAGAATGACCCGGGCAAAGGATGAATTTTGTCTAATGCGCAGTGACAATATAGCATATAAAATTAACATTGTTGCAGCCTCCTTATTTGTTAAAAAAGTTTCGGTATCCCCGGCTGTAAGACTAGGTCATACCCAGGCATTACCCGCTGCCACGGCTAAATATCCGGTTGATAGGGTATATCTGAAAGCTTTTTCAATACCCCCAGGTACTCGTGTTTCCAATCAAGAAAATTTGTTTCTAGGAACACTACTCAAATCTATTGTGATAGGCATGGTGGATAATGTCACATTTACAGGTACATATAATAAGAACCCCTTCGCATTCAAGTATTATGACTTCTATGTGGACGGGCAACAATTTCCGGCTAAGCCCTTACAACCGCGATATCTAGAGGGGTTGGCTGTGCGTGAGTTTTACCAACTAGCTCTAGCCTCCGGAAGACATTTAAAAAATAGGGCATTAGCTGTTGACCGAGGAGAATTTTTAAACGGCTACACGCTCTATGCCTTTAACCTCACACCAGACGAGGAGTGTAGCCAGCATTTGTCATTGATCAAGTCAGGAAACATTAGGCTGGAAACTCGTTTCAGACAACCGCTACCAAACACCATTAATTTGGTAGTTTATGCCATATTTGACAGTATAATTGAGGTGTCCAACCATAGACAGATTCTGGTAGATTACTACTGAGTCCATGAACACCGTTCAACTGTCTGCGATTATGGATAAAATTTCCACAAACACTCATTTTCTCGGTGTGCTAGCATGTGATCAATTACCCCAAAACCCTGTACACAGTATGTGTACAGCTCTTTTTTAAAGTTTAAAACCCCGTTAGCGGCTTCCAAGTACCACTCGTCAAACTCTGCTCTGTCTTTGTCAGACATGGTGTCATAACCATAGTAAGTCTTGTCAGGGTAGGGGCCAATGTAATTGTTGTTTTCACGTTTGTTAAATTTGTATGGGAAATACCCTTTCTCAGCAGTCGACAGATTTAATGCTGCTGTTGTTTTGGCCAAATGCATCGGGATGAAGGAATGACTGTCTATGTACCGCTGCTTAAAACACTCGTCATACATGAAAATAAACCTACACCCCATCATAGTGATTTTTGGCATTACACCAATTACAGACAAAGTTAGCCCTGTGTTTACCATCCTCAAACTGTGTCTCAAAGTCAAAGAAAATATACTTCTTGTCTGTTTTTTTTTTTTTTTTTAAGTTTAATCGGTTGTATGTATGTTTAGTCATGTTTAGTGTCAGGTAACATATCATCACCACAATGGACACAACGACCGGCCACACATTTATGGGGTTTTGGGTTTTTTACACTAACATGGTAGTGTCTGTTACAGGCCTTGCAATATTTTGTGAAATCACACGGTGCTACCGACACATCCGATTCATTTGCGGACGTTGCCTGCTTGTGTTTTTTAAAACAAAAATCTGATTTGCAATACCTTCTACAATCATTGCAGTATTTTGGCCACCCCTGAATGCAGTGTCATTACACACATCACAACTAAACTTACAAGCATGATCTCTACGATTGCTATATCCTGTGTGACAAAACTGATAGACATAAACTTCACCTAGGAAAGCTCTGAGGTTCACAATTTGAAAGTAATGACCGTCGTGGAGGTATAAGAATACTGTTCTAGATTGTGGGGTCTCACTCGTCTGATATTTCTGTAACATTCCTGCATTTGTTCTGTAGAAGACAACAATTTTGATACCCAACATACTCTCAAACATGGAAACATCCTCAAAGCCAATTTTCTGTTGTACTGTTAAACCGACTCGCATCTGCATGTCTGCAGCCAAATTCTCTAACAAATTGGCAGGTTGCTGTGGGTTCAGATAATGTGCGAGACAAATTGTAAAGCAGAGATTATTTGAAATATTAACAGGACAGAATAAATTCATTCTTTTCTTACTAATGACCTCATTATGCGCAATATCATGCAACTTCTTGTATGCACCGCCATTCCTACTCCGTGTTCTAGAAACAGTAAGCTCTAGACTATCATCATTCATGATTCGAGCATTGCTCTGTAAAACCTTTTCAATGGCCCCAATAAAATGCTCAAGAGCATGACCATTTACAGGAGTTAGCATTGCATTTACATCTGAATTGAGACTGGACCCTCTCAATACAATGTTAAAAATACCATTTTCACCCGTTAAGGTTTTAGAGAAGTCAACTATGTCACTTAGAGTGTTATGTAAATGTGTTATATATGAGGCTATGTCCGTGTCTGGTATGTCTCTGAAATTAAGCGATCTGTGTAAAACCAGGCTTTTGAACGACTATTGTGACTATTCTGTAATCACCAACCACACCACCTTCTCTTACTAACTTTTCTATATCTATACTGTCTAAACAGTGATCAGTTAGCATGTTGGAGCTACCTGTACCGTTTTGTAATACAAATGACATATTATTGAAATTCTCAATAGCATCCGAGACTTGGGGGCCACCTTCTGAATCTAGCATTATCTTAATGGTACGCAGACTGTTGTTGAAGTCTGTGATAGCATCACAC
>JAQQZU010023557.1:0-15009 GCA_030068025.1 Parauchenoglanis punctatus | reverse complement strand
GGGGCCCCCCAAGGCTGTGTGCTCAGTCCACTACTGTTCACTCTGCTGACTCACGACTGTGCAGCAATGCACAGCTCGAACCACATCGTCAAGTTCCCAGATGACATGACTGTGGTGGGTCTTATCAAATAGAACAATGAGTCAGCATACAGAGAGGAGGTGCAGCAGCTAACAGACTGGTGCAAAGCCAACAACCTGTCTCTGAACATGGACAAAACCAAAGAGATGATTGTTGACTTCAGAAGAGCATTGAGCGACCACTCTCCACTCAACATCGATGGATCCTCTGTGGAGATTGTCAAGAGCACCAACTTCCTTGGTGTTCACCTGGCGGAGAACCTCTCCTGGTCCCTCAACACCAGCCCCATCGTCAAGAAAGCCCAGCAGCACCTCTACTTCCTCTGAAGGCTGAGGAAAGCCCATCTTCCACCACCCATCCTCACCACCTTCTACAGAGGGACTATCAAGAGCATTCTGAGCAGCTGCATCACTGTCTGGTATGGAAACTGCACTGTATCGGACCGCACGACCCTACAGCAGATAGTGAGAGCAGATGAGAAGATCATCGGATTCTCTCTTCTCGCTATCACTGAAATTAACCATACACGCTGCATCTGCAAAGCCACCAGCATTGTGGACGACCCCACACACCCCTCACACAAACTCTTCACCCTCCTGCCATCTGGCAAGAGGTACCGAAGCATTCGGGCCCTCATTGCCAGACTCTGTAATAGTTTTTCCCCCAAGCAATCAGACTCCTGAACACTCAGGGACTGGAATCACACACACACACACACACACACACACACACACACACACACACAAATGTACACTTATCTACCTCTAAAATACTGCACATTTTGCACCTCTATAATTTTCCCACATCTACCTCTACAATTTTGCATATTACATTTGGATTACCGCTGCACTGTCTTTTCTGTCTTTTTGTCTCGTTATGTCTGCACTGTTTGCAGTGTTTGCACATTTGCACACTTTGTATTTTTTTGCTTTGCACACATGCACTTTAAGTCTGATAAGTCACTTATGGGAGCGAAAATGTTTGGATACAAATTTAAGAAAAAATCATGATGGGTAAATTTTGATAGTTGTGATCAGCACCCGAAAATCTATAAGAAACACCCACCAGTGTTCAAGAAGCAAAAACTTTGTTGTGTAGTGTTATTGGTCAGGAAAATTGGCAAGAATTAAACAAATGGATAAAGTACATTAATGTGGGACAGCTTTTCCCTTGATTTCCTTTAAATGTTAAAGTCTTGTGGATAAACTTGCAGCTGGTTTTTACAGTAAAAAGAGAGTCTATTTTGTTTCACTCAATGTTAGTCTTCTTAAGATATTTTAAAATGTAAGATAAAGCTATTTTAGAAAATTTTGAACAGCCAGACAAGTTAGCTTCCATTTTATGTCATTTAAACATTTAAATCTTTTCATGATTTTCTCTTTGTGTACCAGAAGACTATGTAAGTGAACTTCTCTGTTTCCGGGGTTTTCCACAATGGTTTCAGCAATGAGCATTGTTGAGCAAAAGAAGGCAGCGGTCTCAGGAGTGCTTTTTTTTACTTCTTGTTAATTTTCTTCCCATTTATGTTGAGACCATTAAAAGCTTAATGATTTGCAATGCTGGGTTTGCCCAGGAGAGTACATATGTTTGAATTCCAGTTCCTGTTACGGAGCCGGTTCCAACTTCAGACAATGTAATGGCTACAAAGCCGTTGTCCCATGTTTCAAGGCAATGACTGTCTGATCGGTGCAATACTATGCGAATTTGTAACATCCCGAGTGGACGAAAAGGTGAAACCACAATCGCAGCAGCGTGCGAGAAAGAGAATCAAAGTCTTTACCGGAACCGGCTGGTAACAGCGTGGTAGTCCGAGCACAGCACAGTGCTTAGAGAGGCAAAGTCTTTTCCGAAGCAGGCAGGTAACAGCGTGGTAATCCGAGCACAGCACAGTGCTTAGAGAGTCAAAGTCTTTTCCGAAACAGGCTGGTAACAGCGTGGTAATCCGAGCACAGCACAGTGCTTAGAGAGTCAAAGTCTTTTCCGAAGCAGGCAGGTAACAGGTAAGTACGATGCAGCCCGCTCTCGGCGAGAACAAACATCGGAAACTAAAACGGCAAAATACTTGGCTCGAAACCAAAACCGAGCGTTTGGAAGAAAACGCTAAAACTCGGGACATGAACGCTAGTACAACCTGGGAGAAGCGCGACCAGCATCTCCGGGAAATCCGAGCGCGGCCAGTAGCATGAGTCTGGTAACATACCATGAACGAGCACAGAGCTATGGTAACTTCTGTGTTTATCCTGCGCTCCGGACGTGCCGCCATGCTTCCGGAAGTCGAAGTAGGCGTTAGTGCGTCATTGCCATAGCGACGCGGGGGGCGTTGGCTCGTGTGGTGCTAGTGTGGCGAGCGGGAGGTGCGACAGAATTTGACAAGGAACTTAGAAACACTTTACCATATCTAGTCCCAGCTGAATGTCCACTGGAACAAATAACGAGTAAGACTGCTAACAGGTCAGCCACTGGACACCTTGTTTGTTGTCATATTTATGAACACTTGAAAGAAAATTATTGGTGGCCAAACATGACCCAAGACACAAACGCATTTCTGCCTGCTCCATAAATCTCCAAACTGAGTTTCTAGATGTTTCACTGCTGAATGCCAAGAGCTGTGCCTATGCCAGTGCCTGAGTCTATGCCTTAGTCTAACCACACACCCATGCCTGAGTTCCTGTCTGAACCAAATTCCACACTCGTATTCAAGCCCTCAACTAGGCTAGAGTTCAGGTGGTGAGGTCTAGTGCTATGCCTGAGCCTATGGACCCAGGCCCCCCATGGAACAACCATGTTGGGTGCTCCAGGAGTAGTGCCTTTGGGGGGGTTCTGTCATGATCTGTCCCTAGCTGCAAGCACAGTGTGCTCTGTGAACTTTGTTGCATGCAGCGTGCTCCAGATAATCTCGGATGCACATAGCGCTACAGCACGCATTGCATGCTCTGTGAACTCCAATTCCCATGAGCACTTGCACTCAATCAAGATGGCTGACAAATCCCTGTGCATTGAGTCACATGACTGTTAAATGGATGCAGGTGCATCCAATTCATGCACAAACTCACACACAGCATAAAAGGTAGCATGAACCAGGACTATTTTGGTAGCATGAACCAGGACCTGTCTCTCATGACTCCTTTATGCACTTCCGTGAGCCAGCTGATATGCATCCAGGCTTCCCTTATCTTGGCTTTCAGTCTACTTCTCCATGGTGGACACTCTACATTCTTGGTCATACAAATTTCACACAATACAGTAGGTAGGACATAAGCCATGATTTTCTGGTTTTTATCATAACTTTGGTACAACGCTCTTTAATAGTCCTATTCATTCTTTCAACAATACCTGATGATTGAGGATGGTAGGGAATATGGAAATTCCAGTTAATGTTTAAGTATCCACAGAGTTTCTGAGTCAGCTAGGAGGTAAAGGCAGTACCTTGGTCACTGTCAGTACTAAGAGGGATGCCATAGTGAGGTATAATCTCCTTTGCAAGAATCTTCACTACAACATTGGCATTTTCTTGAACACATGGAAAAAGCTTTTACCCATTTAGAAAATCAATCTATGATTACCAAGAGATACTTTAATTTACCTACTGGTGGCATGTGTGTAAAATCGATCTGTAAGGACTGGAAAGGTCCATTAGGTGGTGGTAATGTATTGTGTTTGGCGGTGCTATTGGACATGTTAACTCTAGCACATGTGAGGCATGTATCTAATATTGTGTCAGTAATTTTATTAACATTTGCAACACAGAAAAATTTGTCGATCTTCTGTTTCACCCCTGTCGTGCAACATGAGAAATACCGTGAAAATGTTGCACGAGAAAGGGCAATACAGATTTTGGTAGCGCTATCCATTGATCGGGATCACGAATGAGAGCAGAGCCATCTGGTGCACATGAACAAGTTTTCCAAAATGTAATGTCATCAGGTGAGGCATTAGCCTGCATCAAAGCCATATTACTGTCACAATGGGATAAAGAGTGTGAGACAAAACAAGTGAGAGTAGATTTAGTGACCGAGTCATCCAACTGGTTACTCTGGATGGACTCACTATCAACTGTGGCGTGACCTTTTACCTTAACAACAGTCAGACACTGGGAAGAGATCTACTGGGATATAGCAAATCAGTAATAAGGGAGTTATAAGAAATAGGTTTCATCTCCACAGATCTAAACCCATTCTGAGCCCAAATTTTTCCAAAATCATGAACAATACCAAAAGCATAATGTGAATCAATGTAAATTGTGACGGGTTTGTCTTTAAATAGTGTACAGGCACGAGTAAGGGCCATTAGTTCAGCAGCTCATGCTGATTTAAAAGGGAGAGAATGAGCCTCCCACACAGAAATTGGTAGCTATGTGATGGCATAAACACATAAAAAGATAAAATCGTTTGGTTTAGAACAGGACCCATCCACATGAATGTGTTCACCCTCAGGCAACGGGGTTGAAAAAAGGTCAGGTCAAGAGCTTGTAGAGGCCTCAATGAGTTCCATACAGTCATGAGTATCATCAGAAGTGTCAGAGGAGCATGTGATAAGCAGACCCCTAAGAAGATAGGCAGGCGAACTATCAGATATAGATTAAATGGTAAGGTTCTGAGTGCTGCAAAGAATGGCTTCATAGCCAGAGTGGCATTGTGCAGTCATATGTTGTGTTTGAAGGTAGGATAGAATGGTTTGGACCTGATGTGAGGTATGCAAGATAAGTGGTTATGAAACTACCATCTTTTCAGCATCTGATACCATTATAGATGACGCAGCAACTGACCTAAGGAAGGCAGGCATACCACAAACAATAGGATCAAATGTTATGGATTGATACATGACAGGTCTGTATCTGCCACATGCTCCTGGGCCAAGACCCCCGCCGCAGTGCAAACTGTTTCAGTGACATACAGATGGAAGGGCAGGTTGTAATTAGGCAATCCCAATGCTGGAGCCAAACACAGGAATGTCTTAAGTGTTGAAAAGGCCTGCATCATCTCAGGTGTGAAGTCAATGTTTACAGGAGCATCCTGAGCAGTTGCTGCGTGTGAAATATGGTCATAATACAAACAGTCAGGTATCCATTGACAGCAGTAATTCACAAGGCCCAGGAAAGAGAGCAGGGCCTTATTAATCCTTGATGGTGAGAAGCACTTGATGTCAATGAATCCATCAGAGAGCGTTCTTTGTGCCGGACTGAGAACAAAACCCAAATAGCGGACTGTGTAATGCCAGCTTGAGCTTCTTCAGTGAGGGCTTGAATCCACAACAGGCCAAATGCTTCAACAGTTCCACAGAGCCCCTCAAGCATAGTGAATGAGATGGGGCTGAGAGAAGTAAGTCATCTGCATACTGGAGCAATTGGAAGCCATCTGGTGGAACAAAGGTGGACAGTGAGTCACATATAACAGATACAAACAATGGGATATTCAATTAACCCTTGAGGGAGACAGGCCCAGGTATACTGTCACTTCTTGCAAGTGAATGCAAATATAGGCTGGAAATCAAAATGAACAGGGACACTAAAAAAGGCTGAGCATAGGTCAATGGCAGTAAAGTAAGAATGTGACAAATCAATAGTGGTGGAATAGACATCACATCAGGCACAATAGGGGCTACAGGCTCAACAACAGAGTTAATCACGTGTAAATCCTGTTTAAAACATCAATAACCGTTAGGTTTGTGAACAGGATTGATTAGAGTGTTATAAGGTGAGGTACAAGGATGAATAACAGACTGCTCTAAGAGGGAGGAGACCACAGGAGCAATTCCTTTTTCTTCTCAGAGAGAGGATACTGTAGACTGGTCGTGAATGTTTAAGTCCAGCATGATACGGAGAACATGAGACGGTACCTACATCATTAGAATGAGTCGCCCAAATAAAACTGGGTACATCAGACAATTCAGGTGGGATCTCAGGCTTGTTTGACGCTTCTGATGACTCAGGAACTGTACTCATAAAGAAACATAAGTTGGTAGAAACATGTAATCCTCTAGGAGTGAAATTAATAGACATCTGCAATTTGGTCAGCAAGTCTTGCCCCAACAAATTGAAAGGCAAATTAGGGATGACCACAAATTTGTGTAAAAAATTTACATCTGGATTGTCTGGGCTAGTGACCTGTAATGAGTGCATTGTAGGACAGTCAATGGGAATCCCTGTTATACCCACAGAGTGGACAGTAGCCCCTGATACTGGGCCATTCCATTGCACACCTCTAAGTGATGTGGTACAGCCTGTGTCTACCAAAAAAGAAAAATCACGACCGTTAACATTCATTGACAACATAGGTAGATCACAGTAACTCATGCTAATGTGTGCATTGAGGAAGGATGAGCTACTGGAGATTCCCCACTGTGGGCATCCCTAATCAGAGAACGTTTTAGACTACCACTGCTTTGGGAAAACAGTTTTGGAATCATCTGATGAAGGCTCAGCGAATGGTGCAGAACTGTTTTTATAATACTGTGCATGTCGTAGTTGAATGTCGTGCTGCTTTTTGTGACACTCCCACGCCCAGTATCCGGGTTTGTGGCAATAGTGACAATCTCTAAAACAGTTAGAAAAGGGCTGTCTTTTATCAGGATTGTTAGCGTGAGTGGTGATGACTATGTTCATTGTGTTTTTAGTTTGTATAGAAGGGAGTGCTCCTGCAGCTTCTAGTTCGTGGAGTTAGCGAGTGTGATCTTTAGTTATACCTCCTGTAAAAATGCGCAAAGTTTGTATGTGAAATAGATGCATGTTATTTAAGAAAGTAATTAAATACAGCTGCCTCATGTCATCAGAACTTGCTGGCAAACATGCATCTTTGGTCCATGCCTTATGGAAACAAGCCAGAAAGGCAGATGCACACTCATCAGGGTTTTGTTTTGTGTTAGCTCCATGAGACAAATCACAAGTGGCTAAGTTTCTTTTGTCTAGGAAAATGAACAGTTCTATGTAAAAAGCAGTCAAGTGATCATGAGTAGCCCATTTGTAAAACGCTTTGTCGACGGCATTAGAGTTAGAGACTACTCTTTTTGCCCTGGAAAAAGCGAATGGAATAGGCAAATGAAAGAAAACGCGCAAAGTACCAGGAGCTGGTGGAGAAGTGCTGGGAAGGGGGCTGGAAGACTCATTATGAGCCAATAGAGGTTTTGCAGGATATTCACTCTGCAAAGTCCTTAACCAACTGGGCCCAACAGGAGTGGCTAGGAAGAGGGCCATCAAATCCGTATGTGAAACCGCAGAGAAGGCCACAAGGTAGCTGTGGATAAAGAGGGCTGATCCATGGGTGGTTGTTGCTGGGACGCAAGCTGGGGTCTGATCAACCTGTTGTAAGACGTTGTTGAAAGACCCAAAACACCCAGTGACCCCAGGTTATATCACTGATGATGCATCCTAGTGCATCTAGATGTATCTTGCACATTGAAAAATACTTCTTTACTTACTAATGAAGGTGAATCAGATTTATTTGTAGGTGATTATCTGGATGAAAATCAGTGAAAAATGCACTTCTCATTACTGAAAATTTGGGGCTTTGTGATGTGCTGAAAGAGAACGTAAAATGGATCACTATGGATCATGTGACCACTTTTTCTCACTTTCATTGGTTATTATTTCCCTGACCAATTCAATTATTTAAAAAAGCTAAAATAGGCTATGTTGCCTGGAACTAACATGGTACCATAGAGGGTTAACATATGTATATAACATATACATGGTCATACCGTACAATTGACTAGCATGTGGGGCATACAGATGTTACAGTGGCCTGATGTTGAAACAAATGGGCCAACATCATGGGTATCCACACATGTTGTGAAGGTTCCGGTCTCCCAAGGTAGACCACACCAAGGGAGGGTCGTCATATTGTATGCAAAGCACAGCGCTACCTACGTCTGCAAGTCTTACCCCTCCTGAGACAGCACCCTGGTGCAGTTTTTCAACAATACAATGCCCGTCCATATATGGCACATGTGTCTATAGACTGTCTGTGTCATGTTGAGGTCCTCCTGTGGCCAGCCAGGTCCCCGATCTTTCTTTAATCAAACATGTGTGGGATCAGCTCGGACATCATCTCAGACCAGGGCCAATCTGCAGGATCTCGAGAGCCAGTTAAAACATCTGTGGACCGACTTTCTGCAGGAAAGGATATAATGGCTGTATGACTCCCTTCTGCACCATATCACTGCATGCATCCATGTATCCAGAGGAAACCCATGCATGCACAAGGAGAACATGCAGACTTCACGAAGAAAGGCTCCAGTCAATCAGCATGTTTGAACCCAGAGCCTGCTTGCTGTGAGGCAACAGCTAACCATTGAAATCAATAATAATTTACAATTCCTACCCACTCTCTAGCACCTCCTACCTGATTCTGCTTATGGTCCACTCTACTACCCACTACCAGTTATGCCAAACTACATGCTTAGGTAGAATGTACTTTAAAATTTAAGATGGGTCTTGCTACTGTTTTGCCTCTGTTATGTCCTTTTAATAGATCATAGTTTGTCTGAAACTACACAAGCAAATCAACAGGATTCAAGGTGTGTGTCATGAATTCATTCAGTTTATGTGATGTCAAAATGAAAGCTAAAAACTTTCCTTGGTTACATACATTTGTCTCATATATCCAGTGCAAGACATTGTAAAGTATAGACACCAAACATGCATTAAAGGTAGCTGCTGTATTAAATTTGTGAGCTTTAAGCAGAGCTCAATGGAGAGAAATTCACAAATCAATAATTAAATCATTCTTTCTCTCTCCATCTCTCTATTACATGGTTGCTTATATAAAAAAATACACATTTTGTGACTTGATTCCTTGCAAAGGCTGAAAATTGTCATTAAGCCTTTGATATGCCTTGGCTTTTGTGTTCCTATCATTTTGAAAGCTCCCTCTCGCATAACCATCTCTGAGCCTTATTATTTGACTGGATTATATGTACATCTAACATCCCCCTACAACATTCCCATCCATCTTTTACTTCTCATTTCTCTCAGCGGAGCTATTGGAGTGATATCACTTTACATCTTCATGAGGCTTACTGAAAAATCAATTCGTATAAAAGGTCTATAGTTGCAATGGGTTTTAATTCAATTCATACACAACATAAACAACTCAATAAAAGCACTCTTGAAGTCCATTTACAATTGGATGAGTGTTTATACAAGATTCAGTGTTGTCTCCAGGACATCCACAGCTACTATCCCTACTCACATGCAATAAATTTGTGATTATAAGCATTGTGTCCCCTGTATATTTATGAGAAAGACTTTTAATGACATAACACAATTCAGTGCAATGTACTCATAAGGCCATTGCATGTTAAACAATCAGCAGAGACCAAACTGCTTGCTCATAAATGCTATTGATTCTCTTCACTTCAGTGTTTACTCAAGTTCTAGTCATTTTCCCCAAAGGTCAGAGAAGAAGAGACCTTAGATGACATAGGGTTAATTTATTCCATCACTCTTTTCTGAATATTGGTATTGTCATAACTGAAATGATTGCAAATATATTTCTCCCCTCTCAAGTCAGATGTATCTCTCTCAGTAACCTTAAACCTGATTGTAGGTGTGGTGGAAATTTGTTAATAAAACCGCAATTCTCAAAGTAGTCCTTCAGAATCTCCTTTTAGTGAAGCAGAAAGTATAAAGTGATACGCTTAGAGACAAGAACAAAGAGCAAGCCCCCAAGCCCCCAAACACCGAGCCATGTTCATCTAAGTGTAGTTGTCGATGTCCTTCATCTTATCAATCATGCATGTGATATTACCGTGCTCCGCATCATTGGCTAGAATATATGTATTGCACTTGTTGCCTGTCATAGCACAGATGCCACTGTCTTTTGCCAAGAGAATGTCCAAGGCTAATCTGTTTTGTGTTGTCATCAGCCTCAATGCAGTAAGTTCAGTTCCAAAGCTGAGTAATACCGGACTGTGGAAATAAGGCGTGGCCCAACTTTTGCCATTTGGGACATAGCTGAACTTCCAGAGGAGGGAAGTCATCATCATTTTCTCCAGTGTTACGCTTAGTTTGCCTTGGCCTTATGCTGCCTGTCTGATAGACAACTCAGACAGGTATTATAACTGTGTCAGGGCAAATCGATCAGTCCATCTCGATGGAAGATAACAATAAGCACGTGTGCCGCACACCCAGTACCAATCGGCCTTGTGTTTGGCACCTGCACTATCGGGGCAGATGACGCTACAGTTTGAGACACTGCAGGTGCACTTAGCATCATAAGGAGAGTACATCGTCTCACAATATTCTTCATCGAGTTCACCCAGTGGCGCAGACCCGATATCTCTGGGCGTTGGACAGTCAGACCTGTTGACTAGTTACCAAAGTGTCTCCAATAATATGAATCCCCAGAGATATAACAAGTCTCCTTACCCTGGGAGCACACTCTCAAGACAATCAGGGCCTGAGCTTCATCACCTGAACAGGTACACTTCTGGTCTTGGTAGTTGAACTCCTGAAAAGTGTTATTTGCAATCTATATGGTCTCCCTCAATACTGCCATGGACCGGTTAACTGAGGATAATATAGGTGCACATACAAACGGCTGTTGAGCCGTATGAGGAATCAGGGTGCAGACTATGCAGGACGTGCGGTTTTGTAACTCTGATTGAACTGTATAGTTTGCGTACTGCCAGTACATATTGTCTCCGTGAGACAGGGGAGTGGATACAGGGCCTTCATCTCGTGTCTGGGGGCCTTTCCATATCCTCATTCCCATTAGGACTGTGAGGAAAATTCCGGAGACCACTAGCACTCCCCGCAACACCCAGGGGTCGCTTGGGCCACCTTTGCCTGCCGCGTTCACTCCTTGTTGTCTCATAACTGACATTATCTCTGGTCTTTGGTAGCAAGGGTCCGGCCATACCTCCAGGATAGCACTCCTTATGGTATCGAGTGTGTCCAAACGCAACACAAAAGTGATTTAAGTGTAGGCCTGTAGTAGGGCATGTAAACTACACCAGGTGGCCCTTCACTCATCTTGACAGTTATCGGTGCTAGGAATGCAGGCACTGTCCTCACGCACTCCTCATACTTTACTGGAGCTCCGAGACACCCGGACTTGTTTGGAAACAAATGGCCCTATCCACAAAGTCCTGGATGGAGTTTGTATGATATCTGAAACATCAGTATGATGATGGGTAATTTTGAACCCACCTAGTTTCCCTCAAATGATCTTCTGTGTGGTTATTGGTACTGACGGAGATAATGGCTAGGATGGTGTATCGCTGTGTGAGATGTCTGTCCAAGGATGTCTCTGTATCAGCAGATCTTTTGCTATCACTTCTGGCTCAGGCCCATATGTGTTGTTCTCTTTAGCTGCTACAACTGCGCTCTGACACACACTTACTTCTGTTAATGAAGTAACAGCCTGGTTGAAAGTGTAGGGCAGCTTCTTCTAAAAGATGTTCACAAACGTTCTCCCACAGAGTCGTACTAAAATTGCTTATTGATGTTTGTGAACGGTGTTCCCCCTTGGGGCTTTTGGTGTGCAGTCTTCACTCCTGTTGTTTCAGCCCTTCCTCTTCCAGCTGCTCAGATGGCTCTGGGACCCATTGTGACTGGAGTGGACCCACGTGATACTGCCGCTAGTCTTCACTGCTGTGTGAGTCATGAGAAGAACCTGGAATGGTCCTGTCCAGCTAGGTTTGTTCCACCTTGTCCTCCTGAAATCCTTTATTACCACCTACTCTCCCAGCTGGAGGTCATTTAGTGGACGATCTGCTGGCAAGGGGAGTGCTGCTTTCATCTGCTTATGGAAGGATGAGAAAGCAGAAGACAAGGTTGCATAATAATCAAGCATCATCACACAGAGCAGTTTCAGGAAACAGGATTTTCACAGGACCAATTCCCGAGTTAGGAGGTCATCCAAACAGAATCTCAAAAGGGGTAAAGTTATGTTTTGGTCTCACATACATTCTCATTTCTGTGAGTACAAGTGGGAGAACCTTGGTCCATCCCAGTCCAGTCTCTTCACATGCTTTACTCAATTTGTTTTTCAATGTGCCGTTTTCATCTCTAGCTGGATGGTAGATGCAGTGTTGTCTCAGATCAATGCCCAAATGTTCCCCTACTTGTTTAAGGGCTGCACTAATGAATGGTTGCTGTTGTCACTCAAAATCTTACTTGGAATTCCACACCTAGGGATTATGTCTCTTAGCAAATCCTTTGCCACCGCGTCTGCATCTTGTGTGGACATTGGAAATGCTTCCACCCATTTAGAGAACATATCTACTATAACCAAACAGTATATATTTCCTTCACTTGGTGTTAGTTCAGTGAAATCCATCTGTAGATGATCAAATGGCTTGTTCGGTGTAGGGTGTGCTTCCTGATCTGTGTGTATGCCCCGGCCTACATAATATTGTGTGTATGTGAGACACTGTTTACAAAAATTTTGAGAGTAATTAGAGAAAGTCTTTGTAAACCAGCATTTGGTAACTTCTGTTATCATTCCCCATTTTGACACATGTGCTTTCCCATGTGTCATCTTAGCATAATAGGGAAACATGGGTTTGGGTAAACAAGGGTGTCCTTTTGGACATGTCCATACTCCATGTTCCAAAGTGCAACCTGCTTTTCACAAGAGGGCCTTTTCCTCTGGCGTAGCCCATGTCTGGAGCTCAGAAACCTGTAAGGAAGGAGTGATGTTAGTTTGAACACAACATTGTTCAAATGATGTTTTGCCCCATGCTGCTTGTCTGGCTGCAGCATCTGCTCTGGTGTTTCCTAGAGAGATTGCATCGGATTTGTTAGTGTGTGTAGAGCACTTACATACAGCAAAGACTGAAGGGAGCTGGATAGCATCAAGGAGGTCAGACACGAGTTTATGGTGCGCAATGTAAGTACCAGAACTAGTTAGGAAATTTCAATGTTTCCATATAGTTCCAAAATTATGTACTACCCCAAAAGCATAACTATTGTCTGTAAAAATGGTGGTAGACTAATTACCAGCTAGTTTACATGCTTCAATTAGGGCACAAAGCTCCGCTGCTTGTGCTGACAAGTGAGATGGGAGGCCTTCGACTTTTAGAACCCCTTGGTCTAATACCACGGCATAACCTACTCTATTCTTACCCATGTCTGGGTCCCTGGATGCTGATCCATCCACATAGAGTACTAGATCAGAGATTTGTAGGGGCTCATCCTGTAAATCAACTCTGGGGGAACACAATTGATTAGTGAGTGCAACGCAGTCATGGGGTTCACCATCCTGTTCTGTGGGAAGCAAAGTAGCAGGGTTAAGTACTGTACAGCATTTCACTGTGATATTAGGCATGTCTAATAAAACATGTGAGGTACCAGGAGAATAAGATCTGAATATCCTACAATGTCTCAAGAGGCCACCACAGCCTTCTCTGCTGCTGCTACCGCTTTCAAACAGGGGGAAGGCCAGCTGCAACAGGATCTAATTTACCTGAAAAATAAGCCACTGGTCTCAGCTTGTCTCCATGTTTCTGCAATAAAACAGAAGTCATACAACCTTTCTTTTCATCAACAGTTTGTATAAATGGTCTCTGTGGGTCTGGCAAACCTAGGGTTGGGGTGGTTTATAGTGCCTGTTTCAGATCTGAAAAAAAGGCCTGCTCAGCCTCTGCTGTCCATTACACTTGTGAGGAGGCTGTGAGCCCTGATGCATGTGTTATGTTGCGTAGGGGCACCTCGATCACTGAATAATTTGGAATAAAAGTTTGGGGATTGGTATGTGTGTTGTGTGTTACCTTCATCTGTTCTCAATGTCTCACCATTCCCTCCCACTGCCCATCAGTCCACCTTCATCTGTATTCTTTCATGGGGGCACTCTCTGATAAAATGCTGGTCATTGCCACAGTTGAAGCAGGTATTATCTTGTCCAGGTGGGCCACACCCTCGTCCTCTGCCTCTTCCCTGTCTTCCTCTGCATCCTCCTCTTGTGACGCCTTGGGAATTCATGCCTTGGAACATGGTGAGCGTGGCAGTGTGTAAGTCAGCAGCTCTTTTCTCAATCTTCTTTTTTTCTTTCTCCCTGAGGATCTTTTCTGCATGTATGGCATGCTGTTCAATCTTTGTTAAATTTGCAGTCTCAAACAGAATACACTGTTGTCTCACAAGCTGCACGATGTCTGATTTTAATCCATTCATAAAGCTGTTCCTCAGATGTGCTTCCTAGGCTCCAGGTGCCACTTCTCCCGCCGCGACAGCCGCAGGCTTGTCGATGCCACAGTGTCTTTCGTGTATTTCCATGAGACTCGCAAGGTAGACAGATACGTTTTCATCTTCCTGCAGTTTGCACATGCTTATTTTTGTCATGTACATGCGAACTGGGAAAGATGCCGTTAAGTCAGCATGGAAGACATTTAGGGCATTGACATAAGCCTGGTTTGGATTTTCGGCCCAGCTAGGGTGTATGAGTTGGTGGTTTTGTGCAGGCCAATGCTGTGATACCTTAGCCCAGTCTGTACCCATTCTGATCATGAGGAGGCATCGTAGCTCATCTGTCGTTAGCCTCAACTCCCTGCAAATCACCAAGAGTTCATCACCAAACTTAAGACCACCCACTTCACGAATGTTGGGTAGGTGGGTCATACTCTCTTTTATGTCCGTCAAAGTCCATGGCCTGTGAACAAGAATGGCTCCGTCGGCACCTGCCATTTCCACCATAGGCATTGTCAGCACTTCATATATCTCTCCACTTTTTGCAGCTTGCAAAGGGTTGTTTACTTGTTCTTCTCTTCCTCTAGCATATCTAGAACCATCCCATGTGTGGGGAGGGGAAATGGAAGGAGGGGGTGGAGGTAGATAAGGAGAAGAAACAGACCACTAAAACAGACCACTCATAAATTAGAATGCAAGTGGCGTCAAACTAAATTGGTAGCATTCAAATAAGCATGGAAGGAGAGCCTACTGAGCTATAGGAAAGCCCTTGGTGCTGCTCGATCAACGTATTTCTCCAATCTAATAG
>JAQQZU010023556.1:0-15011 GCA_030068025.1 Parauchenoglanis punctatus | reverse complement strand
TGCTGGGATTGGCTCCAGCTTCCCCGCGACCCAGATGGATAAAGCGCTATAGATAATGGATGGATGGATGGATATTTATTGAGTCACATTGATTTCAATATGTATAATGTGACTATGTAAAATAAAGGAGTGTAAAAGTCAAAAGTCTCTCTGTCTCTCTCTCTCTGTTGAGCAGTACATGCTACTACTGAGATTCCAGTGATCCTGATCCCTCTTCTTTCTGGACCTTCCTGATCCATCCTGATGTCCTACTCCTGGTTGGAGTCATCATTACTCAAAAACCACTTGCTCCTGTTGAGGATGGCCCCTTATGAACTGCCTCAGCATTCACCTAGAACTTTGAAGATGGCATTGAACACAAGCAGTTTTGCTACAATGGCATAGAACTTAAATTACCACCAATATGTTAAAATTATATTGAATTTTGTGCCACTCAACTGTACTTTTTTTACACACAATTATAGAAGTGTGTTAGTAATCACACTGAGGATGTGTTCTCTTTTGAGTCTGGTTCCTCTCAAGGTTCCTTCCTCTTGTCATCTCAGGGAGTTTGTCTTTGCCTATATATATATATTGTGTGTGTGTGTGTGTATACCAAGGTGCAGGCTGTGCAAAAACTGTCCATCACATAATAGCTGGGTGCAAGATGCAAGCTGGAATAGCATATACTGAAAGGCATAACCAAATGGTGGGGATAGTGTACAGAAACATCTGTGCCAAGTATGGGCTATAAGTTCCCAAGTCCCGATGGGAGATACCACCGAAAGTGGTTGAGAAGAACAGCGTTAAGATTCTGTGTGACCTCAAGTTCCAGACAGATAAGCAGCTGCTGGCCAACCAACCAAACATAGTGGTGGTTGATAAGGAGCAGAAAACAGCAGTAGTGATAGATGTGGCAATCCCAGCTGACAGTAACATCAAGAAGAAGGAGCATGAGAAGATCGAGATGTACCAAGTCCTGAAGGAACAACTGGACCAGATGTGTAAGATGAAGTCCAAAGTGGTTCCAGTGGTAATAGGAGCACAAGGGGCTGTGACTCCCAAACTTGGAGAGCGGCTCCAACAGATTCCAGGCAGAACAACTGAGGTCTCTCTCCAGAAATGTGCAGTTCTAGGAACAGCTAAGATACTTCGCTGAACCCTCAAATTCCCAGGCCCCTGGTAGAGGACCCAAGGAAGAGGAAGTCACGTACCCCCTAACACCCCCCCCCCAAGTAAGGTAAGAGGTAAGAGGGGGATTATTATATATATAATATATATGGGGAATATATATATATATATATATAGATAGATAGATAAATATTCATGAGTTTATAACCAGAATTTATAACCAGCTCCTCTATCCATTGTTTTCCATTGTTAAAGCAATTTTATACAAATAAAATTGAACTGAATTGAATTGAATTTTTTACAAAGCATGATTTTGCAGATGCGGTATCTCATAATGGCAATGACTGTCATTTTGCAACATTAGTGCACATCACAAATGGTGGGTAAGCAGTAAGGAACCACTGATGATACCGGAAGCTTCCATAAGAGGTGACTTTCACATGAAAGCACTTAACCTTTTTAACCCTACCCCGGTCAGCACTGGCTTACCGCACTGCAAAACTTCTCAAACACTTCTCAGGCATGAGTCTGGAGCGTGTCGGTGCTGTTAATAGTACACAGTCATGCAAGTATTCAGGCTAATGCATTATTTTAAACTATATGGAATTAATTTTTTTTCCAAAACTTTTTACTTCATTCTAAGACACTGACTAAAAGACATGCCAGAACATATGCAAAAAAAGAGGAGACGACATGCTCTGGGAAAGATGATAATTTCAGCCACCAGTAAAATTTTGTAAAACTTCATTTGTATGAAATTAACAGCAGTGAAATTCACACAAACATGCTGCAGCTTTCTTTCAAAGCTGAAAACCCAGTGTTGTTTCTAAGCTGAGTAGTTAATTGAAGATGTGCTTTGTGTGTGTGTGTGTGTGTGTGTGTGTGTGTGTGTGTGTGTTTGTGTGTGTGTTTCAAAGCTAACACGGGTAGCTCCACTCTGTTCCCTCTTACGGCACTTGATCATGTCTCCATTAGGACCTGTCTATTCTCTGTGAGCTCTGTTATTATCCCTACTTTAAGCCAATGGAAAAAAAAAACACAACACTGACACGTAGTAGTGGAGAATAAGAGAATCACATTCACAACTGCAGCAGTCCAATGTGTTGTGAAACCTCAGTGAAAAGAAGCAGTTGGGTCTTGATGTGCTTTTGTGGGTGTGTCTGTGAGAGAGAAAGGAAAAAAGAGCATGTTGTGGGCATGTCGGAGTGAAAAAAAGGAAAAGTGTGTGTGTGTGTGTGTGTGTGTGTGTGTGAGTGAGTGAGTGACAGAAAGTGAATGCTATGTCAAATTACACAACACGCTGAAAAAGCAGTTCCACTTGAGAGGCTTGAGTCAGAGGGTTGTTATTGTGCTTTCTCACTTGGAATATGCCTCTTTACTGTAACTTCAGGACACGAGATGTAAAAATAATATGAATAATACATATTTCAGACATCAATGTGTTGCATGTAAAGTTTTTTCCACAGTCTCTCAAAGTTTAACATGCGGTTTGTGGTGCTGTAGTAAAATACTGACATACTGTTCCCACCCCCAAAGTGGTGTTTTAATATAAAGGCATGTCTCCAAGTCCTGACACTGGTGACTCTTTCTAATAAATGTTACATAAATGTCTCCATACAGAAAATTTGAAAATAAAATCTTAAAAAAAACTAATAATAATAATAATAATAATAATAATAAACACCTACTCTGGAAAAAAAAACACCTTGGTTTGCTGTTTGAAAAGTTTGGTAACAATTTACTAAACAGAAAGAAAATGCCCCATAAAATTGCTTAAATCCTTTGGAAATTGTTAACAAACTTTTTCACACGTTAATGCTACGCGTTGTGTTGCAGTGCCAGGGTGCGCGTTCTGCTTGATCCAGACGCGCGTGCAGCTTTGCGCGCGTCATTCCCGCACGCGCGAGGAAACGACTGTTTTCACGCTTATAGCGAAATAATCAACATTACACGCACACGCACTGGCACGCAGAGAGAGAGAGAGAGAGAGAGAGAGCCGAACACTTACCACTCCGAACACTGCCGCGAGCACTACAGCGTACATGTTTGTTAAGTTCTCTGTGCGTCCTCTGAAGTGCACGCGGACTCTTCTCTGGAAATTAAAACAGATGATGATAATGAAGATGAGGACGAATATGATGATGAAGATGAATCACTGGTGCACGTGAGGCGCCGAAGTGTGCATCACTGCGATGTTTACACGCTCTTTTCTGTGTTAATTAGCGCGCGCTCTCCGGCTTTTAGTTCTCCGCTGGCAGCGAGCTCCGAGTCGCGCGCACATTGATGTCCAAAAGTTAAAAGAAGGGAGAGAAAGACATACATACAGACAGAAGGAAAGAGGAGACGGGCTTGTTACGGGCTGAGAAGGAGAGAGAGGGAAGAGCGAGTGGAGGGACGGCTCAGGGGACCGAGCGAGTGAATAGAGAGGAAATGATCCGGCACTCCTCTTTTCTCTCCTCCTCCCCTTTCTCTCTCTCTCCCTCTCACTCTCATATTGTCACTTTCTTAACTTCTCTATCTTTCTGCCCCATTCTTTCACTTCCTTCTTTCTCTCTCTGTTCTTTCTGTCTCTTCCTCTGTCAGTTATACCTCTCCTGTCTTTCATCCTTTTCCTGTCTTTCTCTCCTATCTATTTTTCTCTTTTCTGTGTAAGTCGCATCTTTCCTTCTCTCCCTCTCTCTGGATGGATGGATGACATGGCATCAGGAGCATGAAATCGGGGGTTGCCTCGATGATCTCCAGCAGGAGCTCCGGCATGGGCATTGCATCGGTGACACCAGAGGTCGCCTTGATGACCTCCAGCGGGAATGTGGCATTGGTGGGCACCTTGGTGACCTCAGAGCAAAGCTCCAGCATGGGTATGACATCAGAAGTCACCTCATTGACCTCTGATTGGAGCGTGACATCAGAATTCGCCTTGTTCTGATCGGAGCTCTGGCAAGGGCGGGGTATAGGAGGTCGCCATGTTGACCTCAGTTTCAGGAATGGCGTCAGAGGGCCTCGCACACAAGTGGGCCCTGCATGCATGTTGCCTCACAGTTCAGCAAATTAAGAGTTGTGTGTAACCATCTGATCAGAATCTGGACCCCCTTGGGGATGGTTTACACCAACCAGAGGTCAGCACTGCTGTCAGAGGTCAACATGGTGACCTCCAATGTCATGTCCAAGCTGGACGTCAACATGGCAACCTCCCACACCATGCCTTTGCCAGAGTTCTGCTCGGAGGTCAACACTCCATGAGGAACCCATTCGGGCTTACTACTAGGGGGACAGGGTGCACTTCAGCCTGATCTGTGGGAATTCCAGTGAATAAAATGCCGGCATTGTGAAGAATTCACAGTCTCCCAGAGACACTGTCAGGAGTGCGCTCTGGAGGGTAGCTGGGTCTGCTGCATCCCTTTGTATGGCAAGGTACTCTGTCAAGAACAGGGGAGACACACACAAAGGGACAAGCAGACTCAGGATGCAGATGTGCTTTCAAAGCTTTACTGGAGACATATTTCATACTCTAGAAACACTCAAAAGAAAAACTTGTGCAACCATAAACAAAACTGGCTGGCAAAAGGACAAACAAAGCAGAAACAAATATAACCAGCAAAGGCAATACAAAAAATAACCAGCCAGAAAACTGGCATTACTCAGCTAGAGAGTCACAGATGAGCCACAGGATACTGCAATAACGCCTCATTCTGAGTTCATGTCAGACGAGTCCCTTTACTGTCCTCAGCCTGATGCACAATGAGCTGCAGTTAGACACCCTTACCGTAGACTACATAAGAGAGCTGTTCTCTGTTCAACACATAGTGCACTATGTAGGTGTAGAAACCATTATACTGTTCCCTACTGTATTTAAATGCATGCATATGCACAGTCCCTCATGGCCCACTAATGTAAATTTACTGCATTACCTACCGTCCATTAATCCGTATACTGTAGGCAATGCATATATACGTATATTGCTAGTGGACATGTATTACACAACCCCGGCGTGTAGAAGTCATTATTTCACACCCTATAAAAGGATTGGGAAACTGGTCAACCACCACAAGATGGCACTCATTCACATAATGTCTATATTGTACACAACGATTTACAGAATAATGCAAAACAGCACCATTTGGATCATGGAAGAATCAGGGCCCTATCACTGGATATTAAAAACATCAGCATGTTCAAATATCTCCATTTCCACACTGGTGATTCAAGCTCTTTTCAGTGAGTCAGATTCGAATGAGTGAGAATGAGTCGACTCCCAAATAACCCTAAATTGCTATTTTCTCTTCAGAACATTCACCTAAAAGAACTGAATCAAAGAGCTGACTCAAGGCGCCGACTCATTTTTAGGAACGACACAATTCCCATGACATTTACGGCAACCATCAGCTAATGTTTCTCGCTTTCATTATAGCAGCTATAAAGAGTCGTTCCCTCAGCTTTTTCTTTTAAGATAATAAGAGGTTTAAAACATGCAGTTCATGTCTTGTCATGTTAGAAACAAATTTAAAAGAAAAAACAAATCTGTCCTAAAGGCTATTTTTCATGGCAAATAAAAGAAACAGAAAACGACTGCAAATTAATGAAATAAACTAATCGCACAACTCATTTCTATTTGAATTAACTGCACCACTGTGTATATACATCTGAAAATTAATTCACACCTTCTGGCCAATCAGAATCCAGGATTCAGCAGTGCTATGGTATAAAGCTCATTACAAATTTATCCATATTAATGGAATTCCTTGGTAAACACAGACCCCATTGTGATCTCAGGAATATAAATAAGTGCTGATAAGGTTATGTTTCCTCTGATCTGTTTCTCCAACTTTTCTTCCAGTCCATTACTCCTCTGCACTATATTACAGGAAAACTGTTTCCAGGCCCAGCTGCAACTGCTTTTCTTTCCCACATTTTCTGATATAAAGCTGCATCTCTTTTAGGCTGGTTTTTTTTTTATGTCTCTTCTGGCACTTTTTGTCCTGATGAAAATCACCAGCATTGATAAAGTTTGCATTAAAGTTTTGTTTTATTCATTTTTTATATAGGATATCTGCTCTTTCCATCATTCTTTTAGAGGTACCATGGCCATAAGTAGGATATTTACAGTGTTATGAGTGGTTTAACAGAATAATATTTGTAGATTTGTATTTTACATATATTACGTTCTCAGATAAGTTCACACATTCATATCATAAGTATGTCATATCCAGGTTGTATTCATACCAAGTGCCTGACTTTCCCGGTATAGACTACAGATCCACCGTGCCCAGGCTATGATAAAACACTTTCTTAAAAAGAGCATGTCAGTGAAAGCTATGTTAGAAGCTCACCTATAATATGTGCCACATATCTCTGAACATCCGGTGTTCCCGCACATGCAGTATTATAGGAACCACATGTTCGATCGCCCTTTCATTGCAGATAACCAGAAACCCTTTATGAACAAGTGCAAGTCTCTGATGTTTTCCATCATATAATAGGAATTAGCTTAATAGTTTTAATTAATAAGTTAAATAAGGGTCCCGTTAAGGGATTTCCTGATTACTATGAAACACCATCAGAACCAATAAGGTTCATGGGTAGACGATTGCCATTAGAAAAAAATGAAATACAGAACACACTCACTTAACACCAGAACCACATTAAAGCCAGTTAAAACCTTCAACGTGTTAATTCTTTATTTATTATTTTTTTTGAGCAATTTGGGAGTCGATTCTTAATAGTGATCCGAGCCCAATGAGCCGACTCAAGGAAGTTTCTATAAACCATCAATAAAGACGTCATAACAAACTACAGTGAAATTTCACAAAGGTGTACAGTTTTCCTTACAGATTAAACATACAGTAAAACGCTTCTGGGTAAAGGATTCATCTGGTCCTGTTTGTTGTTGAACTCTGCATTCTGAAATCTTGAAGCAGGTTCCTGAAATGTCTGGAAAAAATGAACGAAACTGCTGCTGCATTAGTGCGCCATCTTGTGGTAGGAATGATAGCGAAGAAAACGGCAAATGGCACATACTGGCAAATTGCAGGGCTTTGTGATGGAGCTGTTTTTATGAGACTAAAAATGGCACCCAAAAATTGCAATTTATAATAATGAACTGTATTGATGGGAATGCCGTCGTTTTTTCATTCGGATCATTCAGCTCGCTAATGAGTCTGCTTTTACAGCTCTCAATAACGAAACCAATTTCGCCATAAACTGGACAATTAGCAATATTTTTGAACCGTACATTTTCTTCCTATGTGTGTAATTGATTCATGAAATGTTACCATACCTTTAAATATACAAACAACATTGCATTTTATTAACCAGGCAGACAAACTCTTCCTGTCATGCTGCCTCACATATACAAACGCACAACGATTCACACTAACAAATAGCCCAGATGTTGAAAAGAGAATAAAGGCATTGCCTCCATCTAGAAAAACAAATAGAAATTGAAAGAAAAAATGGCTGATATAGGCTATGCAAGATGGCTCATAAAGTTTAGCTGAAAGAGCCGGCTCAAGAAGCCGACTCCCTCGCGACCGAGCGGACTAATGGACTCTGGTTGTTTTATAGATTAGGAGTAAAGCACAGCAGGCATGGAGTAAAAGGAATATTTTGTGCTGTTAAATGCTGAAAGAGTTCACAGGACCAAATGTTTAATGCTGACACCAGATAAAAAAAAGTTAAATGTCGAGACAAAGTTGATTATGACTCAGTGTTTAGCTGAGCTAGCTATGAATACGGCAAAGCTATTAGCAAGCTAGTTTCACAAACTGTTTTGTATTTTGCATTAGCTATTAGCATCACTAATTTAAACACTTTTTCCAACCTTCTTTCCTGTATTTAGACATTATGATTAGTTTGTCATTTCACCCCAGTGATATTACATTTACAAGATTTCACCTCATTTTTAAACACGAGGTAAGCGTGCTCACTTCAGATAAATCACTTCAAATAATCGGAATTTTTTTTTTTTTGCATTAATGTGTGAATCCATTTAACGTCTCACGATGAAAAATATACATTAATCCTGTTATCTGAACATATTCACCAAGCTTATAGTCTGAATAATAAGTAAATAAATAAATAAATAAAACATTTCAAGTAAATCATAAGAAGGCTTTTCAGTGTCCTGTTATCATTAGCATGGATGCTGATTAACCACATTTTATGGATTTGCAAATTCTGTGCTTAGAAAGAAAATCAACTCTATTATTTATTTAAGACCAAAATGCAACAATTGGCAAAAGCCTTTAAAAAAAAACAAAAAAAAAAAAACAAAAATTGAGAGACACTGTTGTCTGATATTTTTGACTAGTTAAACGCACCTTTTTTTCAGGAAAACTTGTCAGAAATCATGCAAAACACTAATGTGTGTTGATCGGGCTCACTAGCCAGCAAATCTGGTGAACAGAGCCTCATTGTTACGGTCAACTAACTTGCTAGAATTTGTAGCAAAAGCAAAGAATAAAACTAATTAAGCTACATGTAACTTACAGTTTTACTATTTGGTTATTTAATGTCTTGCTTTCTATATAGAAAGCTGTGTGTGTTTACACTGCCCTTTCAAACCACCAAAGTGCTATAATAATAATAATAATAATAATAATAATAATAATGAATAACCTGAAATGGTCATTTCTGGAATAAATGATCACCTGTCATGTTTAATCTGTGAAGCAATATCACACACTCTGACCTCATATAAGCTCCAGTTGTTGCCAAACGGTCTAAACAATTAGTTCATGAGTGTGTGTAAGTCTGAGGAACAGATTTCTGTTCATTAAAGAGCTCTAGCAGCCACTTGCCCTCCTGTTTAAACAATGAATAGAGTGTGACTGGAGTTTCATAGAACAATCACCGCCTGTGAAACCGCGATGACAAGAAAATGGAATCAGGAAATGAATGACTTTGCGATACACAGACTCACATTCTGCCAGAGTTTTGGATTCATCCTTCGAATGCTCTCAGGCCTTTTGAAGGCCAGCTACACTGAGCTCACATGCACGCTTTTCCCATCCAGAAAACAGGGAAGGATGGTGTTCACATCCTGTCAGCGGCGCAGTCATTACCGCACTGTATTCTGACATCTGGGCCAGAAAAGAAAACCTACCAGCTAAAATGCTGCAATGGTTTTCTTTTTCTCATGCAGAACCTTCTCCTTTTGCATGTCTTAATCTATAATAGCAGTAAACTTGGTTCATCCATTTTCCAACCATCATTCCGTGGAGAATAAATGGTTGGAGTTTATTCATTTGGAAGAGGCCAAAGTTTGGTGGAATGTTTTACGGACTTGGAGCTGGGCAATGCCCGAACGTCGCTACTTCATACTGATGAACACTGTGTTTACACCCTACCACTACTACACTTTCTCTGTAATATTATTTCATGAACCACTCAGATGCATCAGATTTCTCCCAGTAGCACCCCTGTGACTCTTCATCAGAGTCGGGTAAAGCCATTCTCCATATGTAGCTAGTTCACTAAGCTAAGTTCATGTTTGTTTAGATTTGGAGGAGGTGTGCCATATCTCAAACACTGTTCAAGCATTTCAACACAATGAAATCAGCCGGAAATCTTATTTCAAAAGGAAACACGTGTGCCAACAGACGAAATCAAATCGCACCACCCAGAACATTTCATTGAGTCTTCAAGGGATCGTCGGTTAATTAAGGGCTCTTAGCTTCCAACAACGGGTGATCGGAAATGCTGTTGTAAGGGGAAATGTGTCTTTTATTAAAGCATTCTTTCCAAACCATGTGAATTTAACTGCTTCATTACAGCTGTAACAGTTGCATGACTTGATTTTACCTCACAACTTGAATGTGCAAGAAAGATTAAAGATAGCAAGTGGGAATATTAACATAAAAGTAAAAATGTTGAGGGGGAGGAAGAAAAAAAAAACACCTATTCTCAAGAAAAACATTCCTCCCTGCACAAGGATGTGTTTGCCAAATCTTCAAACAAAGCATGAGGAAAAGCTGCTTTCAAAAAGGCATTAAACGCTTTAATTCAGATTGGGTTTGTTGATGAGCATTGACGTATGCGTCATGTGATTTTACTTCATGTTTAATCTGTCAGCTGTCTGCACCTTGCTGTCAGCAGTTATTCTGGCCATTATATTATGTCTGTATATTTGCTAATTTGATCGAAATTCGAATTTGATCGAAATACTACAGCTCGTTGCCACTGGGAAATTCCTCAAACTTGGTACTAAATGCAACAAGTGCACTGCAGAAATTCATTAATCAAGACACAGACAATGGAAAGACAAACCAGCAAGATCTTTTCAGGAGTATGACCTTTATACAAAGCCATACATTCATCTGAGGAATCATCCATGAACGTGCAAAGATGAAGTGAGGTGAGAGTTGAGAGCTGGAATGGTGGAATATCCCTCAGTGCCCTTTTCCTAGAAACAAACAAAATAATTTAGCAGTTAGCCAATGACTAAAACACGCTCAGTAAAAGCTTTAGAGCGTTTTTAGAGATTACGTCCTACTTTAGTGTTTTATAGTTAATAAGTAAAGCTCACCATGTTACCAAAACTGCAAAGTGGAAATTCCTCCACCTGAATATTTTCCCTGTTTTGGACGTTACAGTTTTACCTCAGTCCTGACACTGCATAAATGAAACATCTCCTTGAAGAAAGCATCACCATATCAACAACTACATACATTTTTAATTATTTGTAGTGTTTGTACAAGTCCCTTTGAACAAGCTGTTAACATGGAAACGACCGCATAGTACAAGCAAATTAATATAAAGCTGTGGTTTGCTGCTGCACTATAGCTGCTGTTACAGAAAACTAATCAACCAATCAGAATCCAGAATTTAACAGCGCTGCGTATCAAACAATAGCATCCACTGCCAAGGTTTCTAATATGAGCATTCACGGCAGAACAGCATGTATGAGTGCATGAACCATGTTTAGACGTTACCTTTTTCTGTCTTCCGATTCACACCTCTAACACTGCTAATCCACATCCTGCAAACAAATCACTTCTGTCCCGGATCATCGCTTTCAAGTAGTTTCACAAAGTACGACATGGAAATCTGCACACACACCAAACACATGCATACACCAAACCCGAACAAAAAACAAACCCAAAAAACAACACGCATCCGAACGCACACAACCCCCCAAAAAACAAACCCAAACAAAACAAAACTCCTCATATCCGAACAAACGGCAAAAAATCCACAAACCCAAACACAACCAAGCAAATTGCACATCCAAGAAAAAGATAAAAAGAAAAGCCAAAACACACATGCACACGTACACACCTCAGTGTAAGAAATGGTTATGGGGTAAATCATGGTACAGTTTACATGTATATCACGTTCACTCCCATCTGGTTCCACTTTCACAGCTCGTAGTAGGACACCCATTTCCCTCCGATGCTCAAGTGCCACTGGAGAGACGAGTGCCTTGACGCAAGTGGCCGAAAGACCAAAAACCATGTGCACAGTTGAGGAAAAGAAACAGAGAGGCACTACGGAACACACCTGAATGAGTTAAATAAGAATAAGAAGAAGAAGAAGAAGAAGAAGAAGATGATGATGATCCAGCTCAGAAAGTGTGATGAATAACGGAGCAGGTCATCATCTCACCTCACCTGAATTCACCTCACCTAGCCATCATTATCAGCAGGGAGCCAATCCCGCAGCCATCACGCACTTATCACAAAACCCCCAAAAACAATTTTTGTTCATTATGCTGTTCAACATTTCTGACTCACTTAGACTTAAACTGTGTGTCAGCTGTGATACCAATATTAACCTTAAATAAAAATTAAGTTGAAAATCACATTTCTGAAATCACCCACACTTCACGCCTAATTTTAAGTGTTTTATTTGTTCTTACCATCACATTCATTTCACATATGATAATGTAAATAGTAATGATTATGTTAAAAAAAAAACATTACATATAAATGATTTGTCTTGGGGAGGAAACAAATGTTGAAATAAATGAGTCATTTAAAACATTACATGTGATTATAAGTGAACTGTCTGAAAGTCATGTGAAAAATTAATGAATTGTTTGGGGAAAAAATCATGTGAAAATAAATGTATTGTAAAAAAAAAAAAAATACACATGAAAACAAATCAATTTGTAAAAAAAAAAAAAAAGAAAAGAAAAAAAATCAGAAGAATTTAATCTTGTGAGAAAAAAATCTTGTGTAAAAAATACATGAAAATAAATGAATCATGGGGAAAAAATATGATGTGAAAATAAAAGCAAGTGCACTACATGTGAATGTGTGCAACATAACATGTTAAGTGTCTAAAAACCCCAGGTGTAAATTTCATGACTTTTCTACTGAGCTGTGATGCAAAAGGGGAACAAATAGATACTGTAGGAACGAAGCGGTAAAACAAGGCCATGGTTTGTATATTTTTTCTTTCTTGTCATGAGCGGGGCTTCGTTCATTTCTATATGGATAAAAAAAAAGTAATGGCTACCCCTTAATACTCGTAATAGTAATAATAATAGTAATGGTAACCCTTAAGATGGCTAAGCAGATTAACCTGAGGAGAAGCGGAGAGGAAACCTGAATTATGACCAGGTTTGGTCCTTATAAATCTGGTAGTTGGACAAAAGGAAAAATTATTTGAATCATGATTTTTTTTAGATTTATATTTAATGTCAGAAATCTTAGCAACACACAAGTCCTTTGTGGCACTTCCCTAGTGGTACAAATCGGAACAGAAAAGGACTTGATTGGGATTTTGTCAGTGACTGGATAAAAAGGAAATTAGTTAGACAAGCAACCAACAGACCTGGGGTAATTCTGCAGACCGCCGGTCTACAGGTCAAATGGGAGAAGCTGTTCACAGGACAGCTGCAGCCTGGACACTCCACAAAGCTATTCTTTATGGAGGAGTAGCAAGAAGAAAGCAGGTATTGACAAAAAAGGTCATGTTGGAGACTAAAAAACATGTGGGAAAAGTTCTCTGGGCTGATGAGACCAAAACTGAACTTTCTGGCCTTGGCACAAAACGTTACATTTGGCAGAAAACGCGCACTCTGCTTCATTCCCACTGTGAAATATGGGGGTGGCAGCATCGTTCTGTTCATCAGCACAGACTAGGAAACTGGTCAGGGTTGAGGGTCAGATGGATGAGGTCAAATACAGGGTAATCCCAGATGAAAAATTAGTTCTAGTCTCCAAGAGATTTGAGACTGCTGCAGAGGTTCACCTTCCAACAGGACAAAACCAAGAACCTGAATGTGTTACAGTGGCCCAGTCCGCAATCCAACTGAGAATCGGAGGCAACACATGAAATTTGCTCTTCACTAATAGTCAGCAAAGCAATTGTACCAAGAAAAACAGGCAAAAATGAAAGGATCCAGATCTCAGAAGACTTAAAGCTGGAATTAAAGCCAGAGGTGGTTTTAACAAGTATTATTTAGAATCTTCAAATGTTAGATATACCATGAAAAGCAAAAAAAAAAACTCCATTTCGGTTCCAATATAAATATTGCAATATAAAATGTGGAAAGGTTCAAGGAAGTGAGTACTTTTGCAAGACACTTTAGATATACATAATCAGGACAGAATCCAAAATCATCTTTAACTCAAGACTGTAATGTTACAAAGCCAATGTCATCTTTTGAAGCATGAAGGAAACCTGCAGAGCCCTCATCACACTCAAGGTAATAAGTCAGGTTAAGTTTGTGCTTTACGGTAAACACAGCATGTCCGCAGTGTTGTTCGACAGAAAGGACGAAAAGTCAAATCTGAACATAAACAAGACTACAATTTTACAAATGTTACAAGGCCAGACTATTTCCCATGGTGCAGAATAGAAAGTGTAAAGGCTAAAGAAGCAGAACAGAGACATAAAACGCTGTTGTTTAAAACTTGAATTTTAAAAAATCTGAACACTGGAAAAAAAAACGATCTGATTATTTAGCACTTATTTAAAAGAAGGAGTCTCCAGTGTCAGCTCTATCCCATACCTTCAGGACAGAGGAGTTTACACTTTCCTCAATGACATGACATGCTGTGGTTTTTTTTCTCTCATTAACATCAAGAGTGAGAGAAAACAACGGCTGGTGAGGGAACCACTGTTTTGTTATACCGTGAGAAAGAACAGGAACTAATCTGTTACATGGCCATCCACGACATTATATGTTACTATGAATATAATCACTAAATAATCACTTCAGTAATCACTTATTAAACAAGTTTTTGCTGTACCACATTTATTGTGCTTCACTCATGAACTTATAGATTATAAGATTTTATAGCCGTCCTTATTTAAAAAAAAAATACTTATTGCACCTTTAATAGCTGTTTGTGTCCTCTGTGTCTGTTTATGAGGTCCTAGGCCTCAGCATCTTTTTTTGTTGTTTCTTTATATATCTCACATTTATCTTTCTTCCTTTCTTTCTTTTTGTATTTGCTTCATTCAGTTTTTACTTCAAGGGACAATGAGGGGTAATTAGAAGAGAGGGGAAAAAATGACATATTGCACCTTTAATAGCTGTCTGCATCTCATTTGTCTGTTTATAAAGTCTGAGGCCTCAGCGTTTAAACACGTATTCCACTGTTGTTGAGCCCAGGGGACAATGAGAAGAAAATGAGCTGTTTATTACTTATTAAATCAATGTGTATGTCTCATCTGCATCTGTTTACAAGGACTCTGAGTATCTGTTTCTTACTGTATCTCTAATTGTAAGTCTTTCTTTCTCCACACTTGCTTTAACATAAAGAAAAAAGTGATGTATTCTTGTTGAATGTTGAAGGTGAGTGAAGCTTTGTATAACTGGAGAGTGTGTTTAGTTTAAACAGACTATATACATGTCATAAGATGGAAAGTCAGACACACACACACACACACACACACACACACACACACACAGACACAGACACACACACACACACACACACACACACACA
>JAQQZU010023555.1:0-15012 GCA_030068025.1 Parauchenoglanis punctatus | reverse complement strand
TGAATAGACAAAGGGTAGTGTTTATCACTCTAAGTCTCCGGACAAGAGAAGTAGGTAAGGGATTAAGTTTTGTAATACTAGGTTATAGACCATTGTGTGGCTTTTCCTTTTGCAAACCGGAAACAAATCCAAGTTTAAGTGTAGGTACATGAAAAAACGCACGCACTCACTACACTCGCCGCAGTACATACACAGCAACCGCCATAGAACAGGGTTCGAAATAGAGTAGAAGTGGCTCTTATTTTATGATGAAAAAAAAAAAAAACACGTCATCAAAGTCACCTGTGCATTTGTTTTAAAAACGCTAACCATGATATAGAGGCGATAGTCTTTGGTAATCATGCTAAAAATTGTGGAAATCTACGGGCGAGCAAGAGAATGGTGACCTAAGCCAGTTCATGTGTCCTAGAAATTCATCGATTTAGACCCAAAAATATCAGCTCAGAAATCACTGAGGGCAATAATCTGTTTAATCAAAACGGTAAATTAACTTAATTCATTCATCTATTGTTAATTACGTTTATCATCAATTCACTTTGTTGTTTTAAATGCATTTTTAAATTAGAGAACAATAACTGACTTTTCATGAAGAGTCCAACCCTAAATATCATCAAAATGTACTCAAAATGTAAATCTAAATCTACATATAATGTAGTCCACAGCTATATTTATTTTCACGCGCATGTTTGAACTTTAACACATTAACAGTGGTTTAAATTGCACTCTATATACCAAACTGTCATTCAATCTTTTTTTTTTTTAAAGAAACATTTCAGTCTGAATTTAAAGGTTTTATATCCACCCCTACCTGTGTAACGTGTCCGAGAAGCCAGTGACCAGGAGGACCAGGAAACTGCTCTAACGCTCGCATCCACCGCTTTCTCTTTATCGACCATTTAATGAGCACCGATGAAATGTAGATTATGCACACGACTGCGAAGACATGGTAGAAGCGAAACGCTTCCAAGTTAAACGGGGTTAGTTTCGCGAAATAGTTATAGAGCTCCATATTTAGCTACCGCAGTAGCCTGCCAACTCCCTGCTGCTGCTGTTAACGTGAGTGCAAAACACACACTGCTGTTAATGTGTGTGCAGAACACACACACACACACACACAGAGAGAACTGTTCACCCAAACCGACCTTTGTGGAACTAATCTGAAATATAAGAAATATAAGAAATGTAAAAAAGAATAAAAACGTCAAGGGCTACATGGCCTGTCACTAGAGGAACTCTAAAAGGGTTTCTTTAGAATCATAATAACCACACAACATGGGTTTTTCCTGTCAGAGGGAGTTGCAAGTAGAACACCTTTAGATAAAGAACAATTAATTGTACAAAGCCTTAAGAGACTCTAAAGGAACCATTAGAGCAACATTATTGTACAGTATTGTAGGTGCAACAAGAATAAAATTTAATTAAAAAAAACATTTATCCATCCTTCCTTTATATAGCCTACTGCTTATCCATCAGGGTCACTCGGGAAACTGACGTCAATCCCAGTTGACTTCAGGTAAGAGGCAGGGTTCACCCTGGGCACATTACAAATCTATTACAGGGCTAACACAGACTTGCGAACAGCCATTCACACTCACATTCATATCTAGATGTAATTTAGAGCAGCCAGTTGACCTAATCCGCATGACTTTGGACTGTGGGAGAAAACCGGAGCACCCGGAGGGAGCCCATGCAGGCACGGGGAGAACACACAAACTCCACACAGAAAGGAGATGTCAAAAAAAACTATTCTGTGATTAAAATTTAGGTTATTTAATCAGATGATATGGAGAACACTTTTCTGTTGCACCACTTGGGAGTCCAGACAAAAGTAATGTTTTTGAAAGAGTACCTCACCTTTATAGCACCAACCACAGCAGTAAACCAATACCTAGAATTAAATTGCCACATGCCAATTTAATCAGAGTCCAAGGAGTCTTGGCCTGTGCCAGGTTTCTGTTATTAACTATTACATTATGTTGCTCTGGCAGCAAATAATGTGTTGAAGAGTAACCCTTAGTTTGTGACACACAACCAGAACAAGTGCCCTTGGAAAAAATGGCTGTATTGTGAACATGGCATTTTTTCTTTGACCCACTCAGTGCCAAGGTAACTGCCAAAAAAAAGTGTAAAAGAGGACATTTTTTGGTGTAAACCATCATAAAATTATGAAAATGTATACACCTGACACTATTGTTTTGAAAAATACCATCTCATACTTAAACACTAATTATATTGTTATGCTTTCATAATTGCAGGCAGGCATATTATATGGCCAAAAGTATGTGGACACCTGACCTTCACACGCATATGTGTGTTGTCATCAAACTGTTACCACAAAGGTGGAAGCACACAATTGTCGAGAATGTTGCGTGTGCTGCAGCATTAAGCTTTCCTTTCCCTTCACCAGGGACCCAAACCCGATCCAGCATGACAACGCTCCTGTGCACAAAGCAAGATCCATAAAGACATGGTTTGCCAAAGTTGGTGTGGAAGACGGCAAATGGCCTGCACAGAGGTCTAAGCTCAGCCACACTGGACACTTTTCACTTGAATTGGAACACTCAATAGCATTATGCTGATGTCTTCAGTCATCCCAAACACCAATACCACACATATTTAAAATAAGTTACTTTCTAACTGAGCAACAAACAGCAGCTAAGATCTACACTACTGCCATTAATTAGCTAGTAAATGCCTTTGGTCATCAGTTTCTTTTGTTCCTTTGACCTCATTTAAATGGAGATGTCAAAAAAGCTATTCAGTGATTACAATTACTAACAGGCTTTGCCATTGTCAGACCTGATGTGACTCACAGGTGAAACATGACAAGAGAGTAAAGCTGATGATTTAGAGTGGGTTGAGGAACCATTGCATTATATTGCTCTGGCAGTAATGTGTTGAAGAGTAACCCTTAGTTTGTGAGGCCTTCATGTCCAATGCTCTTGAAGTTAAATGGGCAAATATCCCCACAGCCCCAACAGTGTCTTGAAGAACTCATTAGAATCATTATAGTGTGCACATAAGAAGAAACCAGCTTGTTTAAGTCCTTTTGTTCAGGGGTCACACCTTATCTCAGTATTTACTACCATTAAATGCTATTCAAGGAGTTATTCAAGGTGATTCCCATCCCAAGGTGAATCATCCCAAACACCAATACCACACATATTTAAAATAAGTTATTTTCTAACTGAGCAACAACCAGCAGCTAAGATCTACACTACTGTCATTAGTTAGATAGTAAATGCCTTTGGTCATCGGTTTCTTTTGTTCCTTTGACCTCATTTAAATGGAGATGTCAAAAAAGCTATTCAGTGATTACAATTACTAACAGGCTTTGCCATTGTCAGACCTGATGTGACTCACAGGTGAAACATGACAAGAGAGTAAAGCTGATGATTTAGAGTGGGTTGAGGAAAATATTTCAAGCTGTAGGTTAAGGAACATATTTATGTGTCCTTCCACTTCACCCCCAGAGGAAACTGATGATTCTGATTTTATACACATATAATTATGATGGCTGTATTTGCTCTTGAACAAAACTGAAATTCGGACAGAGATCATGGACGTTGAGAACACAAGAGAATACCAGCATAAATCTGTTACTTTGACCAAAAATACCCAACAACAACAACAAAATCGAACAATATATGGATCTAAGTTGAAAATAATAGATCTTAAAATAAATAATGATGGTAAGGCTGATGAAATATGCCTAGATGGTTTCTACAGCTCAACTAAACCTAAACTAAAGCTATTCAGTTTCACAATGTGTAGGCTAATTCATGCAGTTTAGAGGACATGTGGAAAATTTGTTGACCATATTGTATTTCAGGTGGTTTCTTTCTTCAGAAGGAAATGTATGTTTATAATAGTTTACTGCTAACAATTAATGATAACATATCAAAACTACACCAGAAGTTCTTTCAGGTTACTGTCTAGTTCTTGCATTTAGCAGCATATTTATTAATTTGGTGCAGAGAAATATATTTACAATATTTTCTTTTGATTTTACTGATAAATAGCAACCGCATAGGTCGTTGATGATAGTATAAGTCCCTATTAAAACAAAGAATAATTTACAATATAGCTGCCTAATAATGATGAACATTGTTAAAATTTTTTAACAGGTTTAAATTGAAAGGGTTATTAGATCAAAGTCAACTACGCATATCTTTTAATACATTTTTTGTTACTAAAAAAAATTGATATTAAAATTCTTATAATCTTATATTGTGTATGTTTGCTTGTATCTTCTATTTGTATCTTATATTGTAAAATATATTGTGTATAATAAAATTAAAAGGAAAATGTAAAATATGTAAATAATGAAAATAAATTATGTATGCCCTCATTCTTTCAAATAAATAACTATCACTCTTTGTGTTTACCATACCAGGATGAAATTGTGATTCTATGTCAATTCAAATGTCTAATAAATTATAGGATATGAAATATATTTTGAGTGAGTCTGCGAAATTACATTGTGTTATGGGATTTTTGAGTGAAAATGTCTATTTTACTTCCAATAAAGTATATTACACATTTATATTTATAGCAATAATTGAATAGACAAATGAACACTATTATTTATGCAAAGTCCCATATGTGAGATTACATGTGTAGCTCCTTAACCACTTTGTATTTTCCTCTTTGAATCACTGTTCTTTTCTGCAAACTGTAGTCAGTTCATTTTGTGGTTGCTGGTTTAGCTCTACATAAACAAACACCAGTCATACAAGAGGTTTTGCAGTATGAAACTCCGGCGCTCAGGCTTGGTCTTACAGCATTGACCTTTGAAAAACCCACTCATAACTATAGTCACAGTTCACGAAAAAGTAAGACCAACAAACATTCCTATCTAATTTAAATAGTATAATTTCTGTTTACTAAAACTGTCTGTTTTTTTTTACTTGGTAAATCCATAATTTAAAATAGGTTTTATATATTCTAATAACAGATTAGTTTATATCGACCTGCTCATGATTTATTTTCTATTTCAGCTGTGCTTTGTGTCTGCATGTGAAACACTCTTCTTTCAACATGAGAAGAATTCTTTGTGTTATTCTGGGATTATGTACTATTCGCTTGGCTATTTCAACTCCTGGTAAGTCTTCTCTTCAGCATTGTAACAACGGCTATTTGTGATATTACAGACATGAACTGACAATGCATTGCAACAAGGAACATTGGAACAAGGACTGATTTAAAATAATTTGCATGTATCTCTAGTGTGTAGCTATTAATATTATACATATATAACAATAACAATTTATTAAAATATACTTTTGTTTATAATAAAATAAAATTAATAAAGAACTTATTTATTCATGTATAAAAATTATCAACAAAATTGCAATTATAAATCATTTACTATAGGCATATTTCTTGTTTAACAGTTACAGTAAAGCCAATAAATAAGTGTGCATTAATCTATATTTCATTTAACACACACTGAATTAGTGAAGGTATTTATTGTGGAGAGGATAATTATGGAATGCAGGATCATTATGCATACAAACCAGCAAAAGAAATCATGTTATAATGAAGAAATCAGCCTTGTTAAATATAACAAATGTCTAGAAATATTAGGTCACAAAAATGGTTTAAATAATATGTTAACATTTCAGTTTTTCTTTTCTTTTTTTTTTGTAAAATCACAGTAAAATCAGTATTTTGTCATTTTTTCAGTGTTTGTTTTTTGTATTTTAATCAGTATAAATATTTAGCAGATTTTATTGCCAGTATGAGCTATTTAAAAATCCAATTAAGTAGTTATAATCATAGGTTTTTCATTCATCACTTGAATGTTGAATTTTGAATTATTTGTTGTCATGTTCTTAATTACAGCTACACTAAAATGTACATTTACTTGAGTAATCTTACACAAAAAATTAGCAATTAATCATCTTATGGTTTTTGCATGCTGATGGGCTTTTAATGTTATGCATGTGTACATAACTGCTGATGCCTTGTTTTAATGATTTGCACGCTTCATTTGGAAGAGTTACATTTTGCAGGTAACAATGATCAGGATTGAATTATTTTAAGTTCTTGGGCCAGAGTTTCTGTCTTATGAATTTTTACATTTTGAACTATTTTGCACACAGTAATTGCATTGTAATTTAAAGTTTAAAGTTGTATTTATTTAAAAGCTGCTAAAATCTATAGTAACTCACAGTAACGTTCACAGTACAGTTGTGTAGAGTCACAATTTAATTAATTGCAGCAGAAAATTATTTCTGCTAGGAAGAAAGATTATGAATACATGCTGTGTACAAAGTGTTACCATGTGTTTTTATGACTTGCAAGTTTTTGTAATTTGATAAACAACAAAGTTTGAAAATAAATTTCAATATTGCCTTACAAAGTAAAAACACTTCAGGAAATTCATGGCTGCATGATTTCTACCTAGTGAATGTTCCTTCTAAATCATACACATTTTTTTTCTTTTTCTAGTTTAATGACACTGCACATTTTACTTTTCACTAATTCCTCCTGTTTTACTTCTAGGTCCAGTAGCCCATGTGCAGTATGTGCCACTGGGCAACAAAGTTACAATTCCATGTGAGGGTTATGGTGATCGCAGAACTGCCAAGTGGTTGCACAGAAAAGATGACAATGAGTATAATACTATTTTTTATCAACATTCGGGCTACACTTTCCAGAACAAACTTCTGTTAACCAGGAAAAAGGCTATCAGGAACTTTTCTTTAGAAATCAGTCCTTTCACTGAGTGGGACAAAGGGACTTATGTTTGTCAAGTGTGTACATCTACAAAGAGATGTACTGATGGCAAACCAGTAACCTTATTGCCCCAGTTTGGTAAATGGATGTCTATAAATCATGCTATATAGTTAAACAATATTGTCAATTTAAAATATGTTACAGGAAACACTGTCCATACTCTTTCTGTTTGCAGACACATTTTCTACAGCAATAAGGACACAGTTTATTATAGAAGGTGATCAATTCAATTATAGCTGTCTCTACAATTTAACGCTGAAAGCAGACTGGAGATTTGAAGCACTTGGAGACAATACTGCCATTTCCGTAAACCGTGAATTGACTAATAAAAATGTACTGTTCATTCCGGATGTTCAGTCAAGTAATGCAGGAAAGTACAGCTATTGGGAAGAGACATCAACTGGGCAATGGCAGCGAATGTGTTCTGTGATTCTGTGTGTACTTAAAGGTAAGTTTAATCAAAGCAAGCAAGCTAGCTTTATGAAATATTTCAGATATCCCCAGGTACATGTCATCCATGCAATCCTGAAAAAAAAATTAAATCAATTTTGATTAAAACCTGAATTAAAAAGGTCACTTTTACAATAGCTAAATTATTTGCATATACATATTGTTTCTAGGGAAATTTAACTGTTATTATAATGGCATTTACTAGAATATTCAAAATGATCAATTTATTGAGCTTAGTTAGTCTGACCTGATGAGACAGTTTATAAATATTAATGATTAAATTTTTTTTATTAAAATATATTAAATGGTTAAATTATGAATTAAGTTCTAGCTTTTTTATATTTTTTATAACATATAATGAACTCCAGAAACATTTTATATAAAGCAGCAACAAGTGGAAACATTACTACTGAATACAATATACAGTATTTTAGGGCTTTTTTTTCTTTCTAAAAGTAATAGACAAATCATTTTCAGTGAAACACAGAACTTTAGTTTAGCAGATGTCTGTATCTATACCTGGATTTGTTGTTGTGCCACTAATCTCTACACATGTCCAGTAGTTATCAAATATACAAGACACATTGACTGCAGTATGGTTAAATAAATTAATAGTGTTTCTAATATGCAGTGTGAACTGTGATGTGTAATCATTTCTTTATGTTCACACTTCACAGGAGTAAAGCTGACTAATTCTCCACAGAACTGTAGCCTGTACTGTGATGTAGATGTGGATACTGATGAAGGAGGCTTGGTTGTTGTAGGAACAGATAAATGGAATATCTCAATTACTGGGAGAGAGACTAAACCAAAGAGCTCTTTGAGCTGCAGGCTGCTGAGTAACGGTGGGGACACATACACATTCAGCCTTGAGGACGGCACTGCTACTGTTCAGCCGTGTAAATAATCTTGGAAATTAAAATATTAGACTTTAAAATATCTAATACGTAATGGGAGTAATCGGAAAAGATTATTTATAGTTGTTGGGTGATTTGTTACCTCATGCTAACTATGATTTGTAGTATCATATTTGTATAATTGTGCTTATACTTTGTTACAATATGTTGTTTTGACTTCATTTGTATGTAACGCACTTCAAGATTTTAAAATATACAAGAATGTATAAAAATATTTTTGAATATTTAAAAAAATATTAATTTTATATTATTGGTTTTAATTGTGTAAAGGAAAGTGGTCATGAATTCTACAATGTTTGTTTATTCAGATGCCATTTCATCCAGTACTACAGAAACGTTGTACAGCAGCCGTCCCCTAGCAGCTACAATAAGCATGTCTGCAGCTTTTCTGTTCATCATCATAGTAGCTCTTTTTATATATTTATATGTTTTACGGCAGAGAGCAGGTAAGAAACAAAATATTTTACATAAACAAGATCACTGAGAAATTTCTGTAGGATATATTTCTGTATAATATGGCCCCTTTTTTTCATGCAGACAGAAACTCTAGATGTGCATATGAACATTCAGAGGTAACTGCCTTAACAGACCCTGCATCATTTTATTTTTCTGCATCTTTTGTAACCAAATGAATGACTATGATCACAATACATTGTTCTTTTACATTTAAAACCAACAAAGATATGATTTTTCCCCCCATCTCTAAAGGAGAATCAGGTGATTTATTCTACTCTTCAAGTTGGGAGACATCAACAACAGAACGTCATCGCATCTGACACTGAGTGTGTGTACAGTCAGATTAAAGTGTAGAAGAAACAGCAGCTTTTCTATAATGCACTTTGACACATTTTTGTCACTAATGGTATTTGATTGGTACTGTTTTGATGTCAGTTGTTGATCAGATGTTCACTATTTGCTGAAGAGGTATCTGTAACATGGTGTGTCCTTGCTTGAACACAGAAAAGACTTTTAAATCATTTTTGGATCACAGATACATGTATTGTACTAAATGTCTGTGTGTTAAGTGTTGAATCATGAAGACATGCATATGTACATGCCAGTGCTGAAAAGAAGCAGATTTCATTCATTTCAGTACTACTGTTGCAAACATATCTTTGACAAAACAATCCTATTAATGGTGGCTCACAATCGTTCAACTGTGACACTCTCCTGGACTGTTGTCTTGTTTACTGGTCTATGTTTATTCTGATTATTTGTATAGACCCTGAACAATACATTAACACTTCACTGTATAAAACTTTGCATGGTATCATTTGCTGTTTGTTTTTTCTGTGCTGTTTTAATTACTCACTTTTTAAAATCAGATTAGAACAATTGTGTATATAAATATGCATGTGTGTGTTTATCTAATGATACTGAATGGCAATTAAATAAGGTACTCCAACTATTTGTGATATTTATTACCTGTTTGCTCTCAGGACCTATGGAACTATAAATGGCTTTTTATTAACTATAAATTGGGTTTAATTTATTGAACATAGACAGATTTGATGGTAAAATTGTGAAGCCTACAGATTAAAGACTATAGTGTTCTACAAGTGCCATTAGAGCGATAAAGATTTCAGTCAGGCAGTACAGTGGCACAGCTGATAGAGCTGTGGCCTCTCATCTCCAAGGTCCCCTGGTTCAATCCTGAGTTCATATTATTGACTGTGTGGGGTTTTTATGCATGTTCTCCCTGTTTTCCTATGGGTTTTCTCTGGGTTCTCCAGTTTGCTCCCCAAAAACATTCTGGCAGCAAGTATCACATGAATAATGTCAACTATTAATAATATCAAGGGGACTTGGCTACAGTAAACTGCCCTGAATGTGTGGATGTGCTTTGATGGATGGAAGTCTGATCCACTGAATTTCCCTGCGTTGCTCAGAGTGTTCCTGGGATGGGCTCTTGCTCCACTGTGACACAGACCAGGATAAAGTGGTTACAGAGGATGATGAAGATTTTGGCCTTAACTTATTTGATTTGATTTAGACTGTTTCAATAAAATACAGTCATTTTTATCACTTCCATATTAAACATTTTCTCAATTCACTTATACCTGTGCTGTTTCCTACCTATTCTAATTTTCAGTCCTAAGTTTCCAAGAAACAGGACCATTTGAACAAAATCAACTATTTAAGCTATGGGTGTGTGAAATTGTAGGAGGTGGTTTAGTTATATTGTAATATACTTAGGTTTTCTCTCCTCATACTTTTGCTGCTACATCCATGGTGGGAGTAATACTACAATCCTGTTATTAATCACATCATATACACTCATGACACTGCACAGCGTTGGTTGGGTGCATTGCAGCATTTTAAATCTAGTGTTGATATTATTCACATACTTCACACCTTGCACATGCTGCACTCAAGTGGACTTGGAAAATGAGAAAGCAGAGTAAGGAACATATCGCACATATTTATGGGCACTCCCCCCACCACCTCATGCCTCACACATCCCCTATGTCACTAACTGTTTGTGAAGCCATAAAGTACAATGTAAGTGTGTCAGGCACTGTACCCACTTAACATGAAAACATGTTAATATGAATAATATTTATTGCAACACAAATTAATCTTTGGTACTGCTTTGATGTCAGTTGTTTATATGTTCACTATCTGCTGAAGAGGTATCTTTAACACTGTATGTCCTTGCTTGCTTTAGAACACAGAAAAATGAAAATTATTTCTGGATCAAATATATTCATTTTTATAAATGGAAGAAGATAGTTGAAATGTTTCAAACATATCTGAGACAAAACAATCAATGTACTGTAATATACTGAGGTTTTCTCTCCCCATACTATCTGCTGCTGTATCCCTGGTGGGAGTGATATTACAATCATGTTATTATATTACATTAGATAAGATTAGACTAGATTAGATTAGATTAGATTCATATCTATTGTATCAAGTTGCATATCAAGTAGCATAAAGTCTGAATTATATGAAGAGACAATGGGGTAGGATGGCTGTAATGTGCAAAGGGTTGTGCAAATAACATAGTATCAAAACAGTGCATCATGTGCATTCATGACATTGCACTGCGGGGGGTTGAAGGTGTTACAGCACTTTAAATCTAGTGTTAATGTTATTCACATACTTCACACCTTGCACTCAAGCAAGCAGTAAAGAATATATAGCACGTGATTATGGGCAATCCCCCCACCTCACGCTTCACACCTCCTCCATGTCATTTACTGTTTGTGAGTTGCTGTGTGATGTAAGTGTGTCAGGTACCTTGGCCACTTTCCACTCAAAAACCACAGTGCCTTTTGACCCTCTTTGTAGATGCATTAGTCACTTGCAGGGAAACTTCAGCTATGTACTACAACAGTGATCAGTGGAAAATGTTATGGAAAGTAACAATGCTGTATATATTGTGATCATTTTTCTTAGTTATAGGTTATTAGAAAATGGCCTGCTTATTCAAGAAATTGTAATTGCTTCCACCAAGCATGCTATGTTTTGGTATTGTTTGTCTGTGTGTTTATTTGTCTGTAAGCAGGAATGTGCAAAACCTACCCACCTGATTTCCATGAATCTTGGTGGAAGCGTGTAGCATTGGACACAGAAGAACCCATTAAATTTTGGAGTAGATATGACTCTTGAGCTGATCCACAAATTTATTTTCACTTTTGCTAATGATGTTAGATATGGCATTTGGGCTTAGTGAAAGTCTGTGCTCAACAAAGCCATACATTTTAAAATCCAGTAGATGGCAGTAAAGTTCTGTAGTGACAAATCATAGAAAAGGTATGCACTGATGTCACTTTCTCACTGGAACTTGCCCACTAGTTGGACTGAGCGGCATCACATAGTGCGAATGGCTGCCTTTATAAACAGTGAAACTAGGATTAAAACAAATGATTATCTGCTTAAATTGAAGGCAGTGATCCTTATTTTATGTGTTTTTTAAGTATTTGTGCTGAACAGTAACGGTGCCACTCAGTCTTTCTGCAACTCAGTGGGTGTAACTGCAGACTTCTATCTACAATGGCATTACACACATACCCTAAAATGTTGTACTAAAGGAAAATAAGTTTATTGAGTATTGACTATGGCGGTGGTGTGTGGTTAGCACTGTCGCCTCACAGTAAGAAGGTCCTGGGTCCGATCCCCGGATCACCCAGGGTGCCTTTCTGTGTGGAGTTTGCATGTTCTCCTCGTGCATTTGTGGGTTTCCTCCGGGGACTCCGGTTTCCTCCCACAGCCCAAAGGCATGCAGATTAGGTCAACTGGCTACTCTAGATTGCCCATAGGTGTGAATCCGAGTGTGTGTGGCTGTTTGTCTCTGTGTTGGCCCTGTGGTTGACTGACGACCTGCCCAGGGTGTACCCCGCCTCTCGCCCTAAGTCTGTTGAGATTGGCTCCAGCTTCTCCCGCATCCCAGACGGATAAAGTGGTATAGATAATGGATGGATGGATGTATGGAGTATTGACTATCTGACTATCTATAACCTATATACTGAACATTTGACTGATGTATTTTGCAGGTGAGCTGTAAACTATTGCATCAAATGTTAATTTGTTAGGATAATTTGTTATTGTTTTAGGATAATTTGTTAGGATATCCACTGAGATTAATGATTAAGTGTTTTGACTCTGTTATCAAAGCTTTAAACTATTTTGGAGTGCAAGTATTCATGTGCTACTGACCTAGCAAGGCTTTTGTTGTTGTTTAGCGAGCCTTACGGCAGGAAGCTCATATGTAGCTAAATGTCATGGCCACCATACTGTATATCACAAAAGAGTTGAATATTGTCCTTGGCGAAGTTCTGTGCACTCAGAGTGCCCTTCTAATTTACTTTTTAATACTGTTGCGTTTAAACCCACATCCATAAGAGAACACAGGCAGCATATTGCAAAACAAATGTTTTTGCCTAAAATAGAACATAAACTTTTTATGGGGCAAGCAGCAAAGGTGTGTAGGCCCCCTTCAGTGATTGCATGTTTTCTTATTAGGAGGCCAAGCACCATGATTGTATGTTTTCTTCTTCTTCTTCTTCTTCCTTTTATTCTTATTATTATACTTCCTATGGACCTGAAATACATGTTTATGACCTTCTGTGTACCTGAAATCATGCTATATAAATAGAAATTTATATGAGACACAGTATGCATCACAATATATAAGCTTGATAACAAACTGCAAACCAGTAGTTACATAAAAAATTACCAAAAAACAACCCTAAACTCAAAAACAAGCAAACAAAAAACTGACTTTGATGATACTTTATTTAATGAGAATGAAAAGAAATGATATAAATACTTTCCAAAAACGCTGAGACAAATTTGACCAGTTTACAACGTTGGTGGAGTAGAAATTTTACCCATTTTATCCCTTTCTGATTAACAGTGTTGCTGTGTATCTGCATTATGTATTTATATGTTGATTTCTGTTTTGAATCCTGCTTGTACTTGTTCCTTATTTCCCTATCATATTTTTGAGGCCTATGCAATGCAATGTTTTCCTTTCACACATCTAAAAGTTTTCACATTTCCCAGCTTGAAAAAATTCCGTAAAAATTAAACATTTTTAAAGCTTAAGTAGAAAATGCTAACATTTTATAATAATAGTATAATATTTTCATAAAAAAAATACTAACGATCATCATGAGATAGAGAAATGTGTAGTGTATTGTGTAGACGTTTGCACAGTACTGCATAGTGCAGTATACTGTATATAATCGTATGGTGCGCAAAACAGAAAAAGAAATACATTGTTGTACACCTTAGCCCACACGAAAATATTTCCATAGCATCTCTTTTTTGACAATTTTTTTTTGCGGGACCTGGCAACCATGATTGATGTCAACTGAGCATGCGCATGATAAAGGAAGCTAAAATTAACCTTCTAGGTAATCATATATAAAGGGATTCGTTTAACCAGGTGAGTGTGGTGTGAGTTTTGTTACATATGTCTTTGTACATTAATGAAATTGTTTGTGTACATTAAAATAACACGGTTTTGTAAAAGTCCTCCGTAGTGGTTAGTAGTTGTGGCTGATTTGTGTCTCTTCAGTACAGGCGGCGCGGCCTTCTCATCCCCGGTGTGTGCTTGAGCGCTTTGGCGGATCAGAGCACTGTAACGCTGCAGGACACCGCGCTGTGCTGCTGCTATAGGACTCTTCCACACCAGATAATTATAAAATGAAATATCCGTGCCTTTGTTTTGTCTCTAAAGCTAACAAATAAGCATTGTTGACTGTCTGTTTTGAACGTAAGCGGCTAGCTAGTTAGCTTGTCTGTCTAAGCGAAGTGAGACCACACACACCCTCCTCCTCCTCACCGTGCTGAGCCGAATAGCTGAGCGATGGAAGCGCCACCAGTCACTGTCATGCCTGTTACAGGGGGCACAATTAATATGATGGAGTACCTGTTGCAAGGTAAGTTCAATTATTTTCTTGATAAACTGATTTTATATAATGAGCTGCTACAGGATTCCCCAGTTATGATACCGGAGCACCAGCGTGCAGTTCAGTGTAGTGATTTTCCTTCCTAGATGTCTGATCCAGCTCTGCATGAATTCCAGGACCGGATTTAAGAAGCTCGGTCTGCTGGACTACAGAGCTGCCACCAAGAAAACCCTAATAGGCAGAGAGAAAAAAACTTTTTTTTTTAAACACAGAAAATCATGCTTATGTGGATGGATAAGATGATTACATGCATACTGCAATAACTCTCAGACTCTCCACCCTGGTCCCAGAGTACCCTGTCCCACACATTTCAGTGTTTATCTGCTCTTACACACCCAATTCAACACAAAAAGGGTGAATTATTTTTGTATTGAGCAGGAAAAACTCTAGAATGTACAATCCAGGGGCTGCTCAAGTACCAGGTTTTTTTTTTAATATATATATATATATATATATATATATGTGTATATGTATATATA
>JAQQZU010023554.1:0-15027 GCA_030068025.1 Parauchenoglanis punctatus | reverse complement strand
AATGTTTATCAGTACATTACAGAAAATAATGAACTTTATCACAATATGCTAATTTATTGAGAAGGACCTGTATATCTAAAACCTTATTTATCATGAAAGTTACATTAAGATAAGCCTATTAAATTAGTACAATCGGCAGTATGTACTTAGAACTCCGGTCTTTCCCTTTCAATATTGGAATGTGCATGGATGCAGCTCTCATGAGAATATAGTCCCGGTCATGATCAGGCAGGAAAATGTACCTGGTCTCCTGGATATGAAAAAAGGTACGAAAACATTTGAAGGAGCATGACAAAAAGTCAAATAATCCCTTATATTCTCTTGTTTATGAGTTTTAATTAACCTAGCTACTGATTTCTCACTCTTTACAAAACGTTGTGCAAAGCTAGTGTGCTAAAGCTGCCAGGTATTATACTTTCTACCACTAAGTTACAGAAGAAATTGTTAATGTCTCATCTATTTCATCTTCTACTTAAACATTTAAACATACACTCAAAACAGCCCTTTTGGTGGCCTCTACAAAGTACTCAGAGTTGGACTGTCGCTTACTGTGCTCTGTGGAGCGCTTTTATAGCCTACGCGTGCATAGCTTCTCAAAGAGTTGCGAAAGGTGTTAGTGGAGAATGTGTAGAAAGATGTACGTGAGCCAACATCCTCCTCGAAGCCTTTAATAATTGCACCATTTGTCCTGAAGCAGAGAGAAGAATTCGTTAAACCATTTCCATTTTCATTTCATTCATTCATTAATATGTTGGATACACACACACACACACACACACACACACACACACACGGATCAACCATAATATTAAAACCACCGACAGGGAAGTGAATAACATTGATTCATTATTTTTTTACAATGGCATCTGTCAAGGGTTGGGACATCTACAGTCAGTTCTCAATGTTGAAGTGTTGGAAGCAGGAGAAATGCGCAAGCGTAACGATCCGAGCGACATTTGACAAGGGCCAAATTGTGATAGCTAGACGTCTGGGACAGAGCATCACCAAAACAGTAGGACTTTTTGGTAGTCCAAGAAAAGACAACCGGTGAACAGGTGACAGGCTAGCATCAATCAGAGTATAAACAATGACATTGAGGTCAGGTCTGTGGTTTGTCTAATTTTAGGACTGCAGGACACTGCAAAAGGGGAGCCAAAATATCCCACCTGAATACATAGTCATGCTGGTCAATCTCCAAGCCTTTCTTTGACCCATTCAGGATTCCTGCATTTCCAACCACAGCACACCGGATACAATTTGATCGGGACTTTCTGTTCTCCCAGTCATCAAACATCAGCTGGTTAGCAGAAGTGTTTAAGATGGCCAGAGATTCATTCAAAACTGAAAATAAATCAGACATGCTTTTGTAAATATTTGCTCCACACATTCTAGCTTTTAGCTTTAAGGAAGTGCATGTGATTTGAGGGTTAGGCAATTTCTTGTTTATACAAGTTCAGTTTTTTACATGAATAAACAGGCGTGTCATGCATGCTACTGTGTCTTGCATCAACATGCCAACACTATGCCCAAGTTTGGCACTCCAGGGTTGACATCATCTTACAGTGTCAACATGTTACTCTTGCATAAATAGCACATCCTAGCAGTATCAGAAGAACTCACCATCAATACTGACACTACCCCATCCGTGGGCACCATGGTAATGGGATAACCTCTCATATTCTGGCTCAGAGAAATGCTTCGCCCACTGCAGGACTGGCACATTGGACAAGAAACTCTTAGCAAAGTCAGTCCACGACACATTTTTCCGGATGCTTATGGGACATCTCTGATATAAAATATATAGTAAACACTCATTTACATCATCTGACAACATTTAATGATGAAGTGGTACTAAATAAGTTCTAGGTCTTAAAATGACTGTGGCATGATTTATAACAGAAGAAGGAAGCCCGTTCTATTACGCCACTTGTAATGTACTGATGATAAAATGACTGCTGTCTGAGAACAATTCTCCATGAAATAATTTCAGAGCCTTTGGCTCAAATTACAGAGAAATGTTTTTATGAGCATGATATAAATATATGAATATGCATTACAGGTGATTTTCTTAATTGTTATACAAATTCCGCACAATCATATGTCATGCCCAGTAACCAGCAGCTCTGTAAGAACACTATCAACTATTCTCCTTGCTTAGTTATACTGATTTAATCATTTATCTGATATGCTCCATAGTACTTGTTACATATTAGCCATTCTGCCCTGTCTACAATGCCCTCAGCAACCTCTTAGTTTGAATGAACATGACCATGGTAATAACAACTGCTAATTCAAGTATATGCAATACTACACTATATTGACAAAAGTTTGTGGACACCTGACCATCACATCCATATATACGTTTTGAACATCACATTTCAGATTTAATCCCCCTTTGCTGTTATCATAACCTCCACACTTCTGGGAAAGATTTCCATAAGATTTTGGAGCATGCCTGTGGGGATTTGCTCATTTAGCCACAAGAACATTAGTGTGGTCAGCCTTCCAGTTCATTCCAAATGTGTTCAGTGGGGATGAGGTCAGGGCTCTGTGTAGGCCACTCAAGTGCTTCCATTTCAAACTTGGCAACCCATGTCTTTGTGGAGCTTTATTTGTGTACTGGGGCATTGTCATGCTGGAACAAGTTTGGGCCTCTTAGTTCCAGTGTAGAAATTCAACAGCATACCAAGAAATCCTATACAGTTGTGTGCAGCAGTTTGGGGAAGAACCACATATGGGTGGGATGGTCACATGCCCACATACATTTGGCAGTTCAGTGTACCTTGCTTCCCCAGCAATGAAAAACGTTTTTTTTATTTAACTGAGGCTGAATTTGTTTTGAATCATTGGAAAGTTCCAAACATGTGTTCATTTTTGTATGTTTATGTTAACAATACATAATAATAATCTTTCAATTTATGGCAACTAAAAAATAAACAGTTCCACACATTAGGATTGTTTGGTATAGAATGAAACACCTGATATAGTTTGTATATAAAGTAACGGAACCAAAATTTAGAAATTTTAGAAATTGGATATCAATGTTCAGCCACTTGTAACATCAGCACACAAAGTCTAAATAATATGGTGGCTGAAATACTTACAGTTTTTGGCATATCATCATCTATTGCATATTTGTCTCCCAAGAAGTCTTGTAAGGATTGTTTTGGTTTTACTGTAGATTTCCACTTGAGTTCCACTGGAGATTTTGTAGGTTGGTGTACCTTTTTGATCCAAGGTTTTGTGCTTTTATTTGAATGAACACCTACTAACATGCCACTGGAGTTTGTAAGTTGTTCTTTTATCTGTTGTTTATTTCCCACAGACAAGAGAAGAGGTTTGAAAGACCACAGATCATTCCAAAACCAGATGTATTTGTTCATGTATTCATTGGAGTCCTGTAACCTTTAAATGAAACGAACAAAAAAAAAATGTCTGTGGTTTCAGCTCAAGATTCGGTACAAAAATAACAGACAGAGAAAGGTAACCAACAAATGGTGAAAACACAAGAGTGTAAATTTATTTGAAAATAACTATTGATGGCATATTAATGAAGCATTAATAATTAATTGATGTGGCATCGTGATGTTTATTTAACATTAGATTGGTGGAAATGTTATTTTAATGGGGAAAAAGCCATTGACAATCAAGCCATTTTAATATATGTTTCCTTTCCTTTAATATATGTTTCCTTCTTCCTTTATGTTTTAAACCCATGATTTCTAGAGGTTTTCAGGTCATGACTGATGTTTAAAATGCTCTAATTCTATTTCATCAGAATTAGATCGGAATTTCAGCTTTCATTTCTTAATATATACATCTTGATGTGTTAAACAACTTGGAACATGGTGCCTATGGTGACAGACCACCCAATTTTAGGTGAATTATAGTAAATAACACATAATATTTGCTTACATATCCATGACTTTCAATAACTGCATCAAGCCCACGACTCACTAACATCACCAAACTGTTGCATTCTTCTGTTGTGATCCTTTTCCTGGCTTGTACCCCAGCTTCTTTCAGTTCATGTTTGTTTTGGAGGATTTCTCCCTTCAGTCTCCTTTTTAGGGTGTGAAATGAATGCTCACTTGGGTTTAGAGCTGGTGATTGACTTGTCTAGTTAAAACCAAACCTTCCCCCCAATAAAGTCCTTTGCTGTGCTGGCAGTGTGTTTTAGGTCATTGTTTTGCTGTATGATGAAGGTCCTCCCAATTAGATTGGATGAATTTCTCTGTAAACTGGCAAACGGAATGTTTCTATGGACTTCTGAATTCATTCTGCTACTACCATCATGACTTACACCATCAATAAAGATTAGTCCCATTACAGAAGCAGCCATACAAGCCCAAGCCATGACACTTCCTCCACTGCATTTGACTGATAAATTAGTATGTCTTGGATCATGAGCGGATACTTTCTTTCACCACACTTTGGCCTTGTAATCTTGGTTACAGAACTTCTGTGGCTCCTCTCTGTATTTTCTTCTCACGTTCAAGTTCAAGTGGCTTTTATTGTCATTTCAACCATATACATGTGGTACAGTGTATAGTGAAACGAGACAACATTTCTCCAGGACCAAGGTGCTACATATAAGACAACACAGAAGTACAAAAAGGTACACGTGTGCAACAGAATACAACAGAAGACAACATAAAGTGCATGTGTGCAAACATGGCAAAAACAACATAAAGTGCAAAGTGTGCAAATGTGCAAACACTGCGAACAGTGCAGACATAACGAGGCAAGACAGAAATACTGTGCGGACATCACGAGACAAGACGGTGCAGTGCTAATCCAAATGTAATGTGAAAAATGGTAGAGGTAGATGTGCAAGATTATAGAAGTGCAAAATGTGCAGAATTGTAGAGGTAGAGGAGTGTACATTTGTGTGTGTGTGTGTGTGTGTCAGTCCAGTCCCTGAGTGTTCCTGAGTCTGATGGCTTGGGGGAAGAAACTTTTACAGAGTCTGGCAGTGAGGGCCCGAATGCTTCGGTACCTCTTGCCAGATGCAGCGTGTGTGGTGAATGTCAGTGATAGAGGGGAGAGAGACTCTGATGATCTTCTCAGCTGTTCTCACTATCTGCTGTAGGGTCTTGCAGTCCGATACGGTGCAGTTTCCATACCAGACAGCGATGCAGCTGTTCAGAATGCTCTCAATAGTCCCTCTGTAGAAGGTGGTGAGGATGGGTGGTGGAAGATGGGCTTTCCTCAGCCTTCGCAGGAAGTAGAGACGCTGCTGGGCTTTCTTGACGATGGAGCTGGTGTTGAGGGACCAGGAGAGGTTCTCCGCAAGGTGAACACCAAGGAATTTGGTGCTCTTGACAATCTCCACAATATTCCTTCTGAATTCCAATCTGGCCTTCTGAATCTTACTGCTGATGAGTGGTTTGGTTCTTATGGTATGGCTCCTCTATTTCTGTTCTCGAAGTCTTCTTCAAAAGGTGGATTGTGATACCGTCACCCCTGCCCTGTAGAGGTTGTTGTTGATGTGACTGACTGTTGTTTGTGGGGTTTTCTTCACAGCTCTCACAATGGTTATTTTTTTGTTTGTTTGTTTGTTTTTTACACAAACTTTGGTTGTTTTCTTTGGCAGACCTGTTTAGTGTATGGTTGTTAGTACAACTGTGATTTCTTTCTTTTTCAGGACATTCCAAATTGCTGTATTGGCTATGCAGAATGCTTGTGCAATGGCTCTGATCAATTTTTTCCCTTTTTTCACATCTTCAAAATGGATTGCTTTTCTCCCATAGACATGTTCTGGTTTTCAGGTTAGTTTATCCTTTTTAACAACAAATGTAGTCATTACAGTCACAACCCCAGGCTCAGCTCAAGAGAAGAAATTCAGAGCTATTTATTGGTTAAACAATGAATCTAACAGGACACAAATGGGTAGCAAGAAACATCCTGTCAGTCATATTTTCCAGTATTTGTGATCACTTGTAAAATCGGTGGGTTCAAACAAAAGGTGCTATGCTCCAAGTTGTTCAACACATATAGATGTAAATATCAGTACATGAAATTCAGTTTTCATCTTTTGATCTCAGACCCAAATACCTTCAGTGTACATCAAGAGCAATAGAACTGATCTTGCTATTCCAATACTTTTGGATGTGGCTCTCATAGATAACAGGTCAGCATAGACTGAATAAGGAACAGTGCAGTAAGGCCAGGAGGAATAGCATATACATTTGTCCTTATTTATCAGTCAGTTTAAGAACACAGCATTATGAAGCCTCCCCATACCTGCTCTGTTGATCATGTTTGAAGCCCAGTGGGTTGAACCAGACCATGAAGGACAAAACCAGGAACAAGAGAACAAGCTTCTTCTTATGCCGCGTAAATATCATCTTGCAAAGGTTGAGAAGATTGTCTTGGGACACACATCAAAATTTTCCGGAGTGAAGCTGTTCAGTTCTGTCTTCCCTCTTATTAATCCCAAAAGCCTGACAGGGAACTCTCTGGGAAGTAGGTGCTGCAGGTGAAATTATAAATGCATGTTAATGCCCAGCTTGCTTCTTTGAAATCCTGAATTAAATTAAGGAACAAGACAAGTACACAGTTTTTCCTCCCTGATCAAGTTTAATGGATTTTATTTCATTAAAAGGCAAGCATGGCAGTTTCAGAGAAGAGAAAAGAAAGAGAACATGGAAGAGCTGGTTGAAACATGATGAGATGCGATAGCCAAGCTAAAAGAGACTAAACCATTGTGGTCTATCATAAACCATAACTTCTTTCATTACAACTAGTAAAATTAACCCTACCCCAAGTACAAACACAACAATTAAATAAACTAAATGGCCATCTAACTTCATTGGGATTACATATATTTCTTCTTTTTTTTCAGTCAGAAAACGAATGTCAGAAGCAGAACTAATCTGTCTGGTAGAGCAACAGAAGAATAACTTCCTGAAACAACCTCATAGAATAGGACATTACAGACACCTGCATTCTAGACTTTAAAAACAGCACTTTCTTTCCTCAGGCCACAAAGAAAAATTTATCAGACAGATATAAATTTGTTGGTCTTAAAGCCTCTGGTAGCATAACTTCCAAAAAAACCCAACAATAACTATGGGACAGTAAAGATCTGTCATTTAATAAATATTTAACAATGTAACAGTCAATAAATATATAAATGGGTGTTTCAGCTCACACATGGAACTCCCGAGCCCTAAAAAAGTGTGTAGGAATGACAAAATGGAGAGTTATTGTGTTGTGTGTTGGTGCATTTGCAGCTCTCATGAAACGCTGCACATTTAAAAAGCTATTCACCAACAGAACATTGCACCGCAATATGCAGAATCACTTGCGGTTTAATAAAGTTGTTTAAAACAAGCTTGTCTGCTATCATGTAACGGCGAGTGGATTATTAATCATTAAGGGTTGCGATATGTCATTATTTCCATTTATAACACCGACAAATTTTAACAAACGAATATGAAAAATTGTCAAAAAAAAGTTTTTTGCTCAAGTATAAATAATGACTATTATAGAGGTTCGAATTAAACAAGTTTGACTAACTTTTTACAGTACTATGTGCAGATCATGATTCTTTCAATCGTAGAGCAGACCCTCTGCAAATTCTTATGACTAGTCATTATTACCACAGACACTACTACATTAAAAAGGTGACGTTCTAACTAGATTCAGACACAAACAAGCTGAGTGGAAAAGAACTAGTCATACAGTCATGAGTGAAAAAGGTCACTATTTGCAGTTGTTGGATTAAATTAGGAGACAGCTAATTCTGAGTGGTAGTATAATAAACCCACCAGTTTACCATTTCAAGTCAAGTCAAGGCAAGGCAAGTGGCTTTTATTGTCATTTCAACATATACATGTGGTACAGTGTACAGTGAAACGAGATAACATTTCTCAAGGATCAAGATGCTACAAATAAGACAACAGAAGTACAAAAGGTGCACGTGTGCAACAGAAGACAACATAAAGTGCAAGTGTGCAAACATGGCAAAAACAACAAAGTGCAGGGTGTGCAAGTGTGCCTTTTCTGTCAGTTAACTTTTCTGTCCAAATATAGAAATCTCTTAATAGACTCCAAAAAAAAAAAAAAAGAATCTGTCGTAAATTTACTAGACACTATAGTGAACAGTGAAACACTGATTATGAAATCAGTAATCTGAGCACAACGTTGGCATATGAGTACATTTTGTACATTGGGTACATTGTTTTGAGTATACAATGTAAACTCTGTGTAAAGTGTGTTCAGGCATTAACACTGAGGAAATGAAAAGAGAAAACAATCATTTTTCTTACTTAGAGATGAAATTCCAGTCAGACACCACTTGGTACGCAGAGTTAAGCAATCCACTTTACACTGCAAGCTCCACAAACATGTAGGCGCACGCATATATATATACACACAAGCCGCAAGAGGGACAGCCTGTATGTGTAAAATGAGTAACAGTTGCTGGGAACCCGGCCCCTTCTCACACAAAAAAGGCAGGGAAGTATGAACGAGGGAGGGGCATGGGTGTAAAGAGGAAAAACAAATTCTCTGGGGATGAACAAGGAAGTGTATAAAAAAAAAGTAAAGACATTTAACAAACATATCACCACACAGAGCGCAATGCACTATGTCAGATGAAACAATCTGCCTGGACACATTCTCTCTGCTTACAGAAAATAGAACTGAGAAGATCGGTTACACTCTTTTATTGAACCAGTTCTTCAATGTTCTCTTTCTTTTATCTTCCTTGAAACTGCCATGCTTGCCTGTTTAGAGAAAACAGAATTGAGATCGGTCACAGTCCTTTTTTGAGATAGGGACTGGCTGTTTGTGGACTGCATTATTGAGTTCTTCCCACAAAGTTCCTGGATAAATTGCAGGGTTTCTTTGTTTTGTTTTTATTAATTTAATATTGGCTTTACATAAATATGTACAACATTATGCCTCTGTAAACACTAACACAGCAATTTATGGAGTGGAAATGGTTTTACCATACCCCTGAAATTGTAATTTTGATTATAAAAGTGTAATTGTAAATTGAAATTGTGTGTTTTGGAGCATACAGTGCTTTCCATGATTATTGGCACCCCTTGTAAAGATTAGTAAAAAAAAAAAAATGTTGAGTTGCTTTTTAAAAAAAAGGGGTTGCTTTATCTCACAGTGAAAAAAATGACAAATTAAAATAAACCTTTAATTGAAATAAATTTATTCAGAGGAAATCTTTCATCAAGAAACAATTATGTTTAACAAAAACACGTCACATTTATTGGCACCCATGTATGTAATACTTTGTATTAGTTTCAGGATTTAGTGCAGTTAATACAGGATTAGTTTCCTATCAGAGGCAGTCAGTTTTTGATTTTAAATGTCCTGGTATTTCATGGAGTCCATGACACCATGTACCCTACGGTTTTCAGGGCCTTTGGATTAAAACCAGCCCCACAACATCACAGAACCACCACCATATTTTACAATTGAGATAAGGTTGTTTTCATTATTGGCATCCTTCTTTTTACGCCAAACCCATCTTGAGTGTTTATTGCCAAAATGCTCCATTTTTTTTCCATCAGACCTTAGAACACCGTTCCAGTCAAAGTTGTAGTAGCATTTTGCAAACTTCAGGTGCTTACATTTGAAGTTTACTGACAGAAAAGGCTTTTTTTCTGGCATACCTTCCAAATAATGCTTTGTCATGGAAATGGAATCTGATGGTAATTTTGGAGACTTAGCAAGCCCAAGATTTTACTTTAACTTGTAATTCACCAACAGCATTTTTTTTTTTGCCTCTTTTTCCAGTTAACCAGGAAGTTCTGGATTACATGTTGAAAGTTCCTGCAAGCTCCAATCAACTCAAAAATGTACAATTTATATGGGAAACAGTTACATTGTGTTCACAATTTCCTGGGGTGCCAATTATTGTGGCACATGTGTTTTTGTTGAAAATAATTATTCTTGTTTTGTTTTTCTATATAAATGTGTTTCAATTAAAGGTGGATTTTTCTCATTTTTCAGTATGAGATGAAACTACTTCATCAAAAGATGGATTTTTTTCTAAACTTTTATTTTTTTACTAATCTTTATAAGGGATGCCAATAATTGTGAAGGGCACTGTGCATTATAAGATTTCAAGGGGTACTTGGAAATCACAATAATGCTTTAAAATAATTTTAAAGATAGTGTTTTAAAAAAGATTGTATCCTTGCCAACTTTTAGAGCTTTTATGGGAAATGCAAATTGCTGCCATACTCTGCAAAGTTTATTTAATTATGAGTTTATGTATTTGAATGTTGAATGGCATTGATGATGCTGGTCAATCCTAAACTTAAACTTGTTAAGCAATTTACAAGGTTGCTAAAAGTATGTGCACTTTTAAGACTTGGCTGGAATGTCAATCAATTAATTAATCACCAAAGATTATGCTACTAGGTAAGTAGATTTATTTTATAAAACACATTTATACAATGCCCTTCGACAAAAGTGCTGTACAAAGTGATGTATAATCTACTGTATGTGGAGGAAGAGCTGAACATCTGCATTACATTCATGGGTTAGGCTTTTAGTCTTTTTGCATGCAAGCTATGGTTGAGTGAAAAATTTCCATTTAATCCTTAAAAAGATAGTTAAATCATCAAAATTCCAAGCCCTTGTTCTTCAAAGTTGCATAGAAGTGAATGTACATTTGCATGTAAGGAATGACACATGAACAAATCTATGTTCGATCCATGAAACTGTTGTAGGTCATCACGAGTCTACATCAGTTGTGATGAAAACAGGTTCCTGTGCACTGGTCTCTTATTTGCATATCATACAAATAACACACACCCAAGTTTACCCTCGTATGAGTTTACGTACGTTAAAGATGCCATCATCTATGGAAATTTAGTGGCACTGTGGTAATAGGAAAGAACGACTTGTAAGGAAGTTCTCACTTCATTCAAAAAGAGATACAGTTGTGTGCCAGATGAGCACAGCCAAAATAATAAACAAAACCAACTAGGATAGGTTTTCATCATGTTTCTACTCCCATAGAAAAAAATCTACAAAGACAAAGTACTTATTTGTCTATTTTTTGTTTTATCAGCAGATTCGTAATCTACTAACTTATTGGACAAACCATCCCAATGGACATTATGTATTTTCTGCAACCCCAATCTACAACCATGACATACATTTCTTTTAAATTCCAGATTTTGGATATAGAACTACTGGAACCTTTGAACATTTTATATTAGTAACATACACCCATCAACCATAACATTAAAGCCACCTGCCTAATATTGTGCAAGTCTCCCTTTGTGCCTGCAGAACAGCTCTGACCCATCAAGGCATGGACTGCACAAGACTTCTGAAGATGTGCTGTGGTATCTGGCACTTGACCTTAGCAGATCCTTTCAGTCCTGTAGGTTGCAAGGTGGGGTGTCCATGGATTGGACTTGTTTATTCCACAGATGCTTGATCAGACTGAGATCTGGAGAATTTGGAGGGCAAGTCAAGACCTTGAATTCGTTGTCATGTTCCTCAAACCATTCCAAACAATTTTTGCTGAAATAGGCCACTGCTATTATGGAATACTGTTGCCACGAAGGGGTGAACTTAGTCTGCAACAATGCATAGGTATGTGTCAAAGTAACATCCACATGAATGCCAGGACTCAAAGTTTTCCAGCAGAGCATTGCCAGAGCATCACACTGCCTCTGCCAGCTTGCCTTCTTCCAATAGTGGACCCTGGTGCTGTCACTTCCCAAGGGAAGCGACGCACAGGCACTCGGCCATCCACATGATGTGATTTATCAGACCAGCCCACCTTCTTCCATTATGCGATGGTCTAATTATTGGCACTTTTGGCAGCAGACAGGGATCAGCGTGCTCACTCTGACCAATCTCTGACTATTCTACAAACACTTGCCAAAGTTGCTTGGATCCTTATGCTTGCCCATTTTTTCTTCTTCTAACTCATCAACTTAGAGAGCTAACTGTTCGCTTGCCGTCTTAATTCCTCCACCCCTTGATAGATACCAGTGTGACAAGATGTTATTCATTTCATCAGTCAGTTGTTTTAATATTATGGCTGATTGGTGTATGTACTGTATGTGTAACATGTGACTAAAAACAAAGGAATGTTCTTTATACTGACTTACTGATTTAGTGGGAAGTGCTGTGTCGGGAAAATAATCCATGCCAGAGTGGCAATTACTCACACACTTGCTGAGTATCTTAAGAATATCCAGAAGATTCAAGTTACAGTCTACCTATACACGTTGTGATTTTGGGCATGACACTGTTAAAAATACTTACAGGTCTCTCTTAAAATCTTCCACCGTCCAAAGAATTTACTAATTTAGACAATTGGTACGCCAAACCTACCACAAGGTCGGTTTTAAGGTGACAGGATTATAAAATTCATATCCTAAGTGTAATAGGAAAACTAATTACTGTAAGTACTCGGTAACTGTATAGAACGCAAGTATCAGTTTTTAGACTCAACACTGTTTAGTGAAGATAGATGGATGGGGAATTTGGTCCATTTGTACTGATGTAGTATGCTACTTCAGAGGGTCATAATACATAATAGTGAAAAGACTAAAAACAAGTACCCTATTAATTCAAATGTGACTAGTCTGAATGGTGCTGCCAAATCCAGCTTCAATATTTCTAATATTCATTGGTTAAAAAAAAAAAAAAAAAAAAAAAAGAGAGAAACTCAGCCCCATTTGCAAACCAAGCAACTTCATGTGGGGTCACAACCCCTAGTTTTGGAACTCCTGCATTAAACATAATGAAAGTCCTTCTTCGTCTGTCAATTAGGACCAAGTAATCAAACGTCTAACAATTTCTGTATAAAAACCTTTAGTTTTGGGTATGTCCATCGGATGGGAAGTGCATAAAATCGTACTCGTTAAAGGTTACATATTTACAACTACCAACTAATTTCTGTTCCGATATTTGAGACCAGGACTAACCATTTACAATCTCAAAGCTTGCCACTATGTCCTCATTTTGTCTGCTCTTAAACCCTTAAAACAGAGCAAACATGATACATGCACATACATGACCCAAACCTATACACAAGAGTGAAAAAGAAATTTGTAATCACACAAATTCATGTCAAATGACATTATAAAAGAGACTGAGTCCATATGTTTACTCCAACAGTTAACGACTGATGAGGTGTTTTAGCATTATAAAGTTTTAGTCAACACCACTCTCAAAAGTGTATGCAAAGTTCCCACTATCCAGCAAAATGCAAAACATTTTCATAAAATAAACATTTAAAAAAATTAAATCTCAGTTTTATTATACAGATTAAAAAATATGCATGAAAGAGGAATAGAAATTGCACTTCCTGATCATATTTAATTACTGGTACCATATCGTACCTCCTATACAGAATTGCAGCATGAACAACAATTTGGGAAATGTGTAAAATAACATTTCTGATTCACTTAAGTTCATTTAACATTTTTTTTTAAATGCCATCAAAGGGTTCACCACACAGTGCCTTAATGAGACATGTTTAAATTGAACAATATACTGTAATACTGTAATTATTAAAATATATCAATAAAAAAAAAAAGATTTCATAGCTATGCAAGAGTTGAATAAGAATATAAATACAATCAGCCTTATTTACAATTAATGACAAACCGCTACTGAAGTCCTGAAATATTAGCACAATTCCATTCTGGAAACCCACATGCCGCAAGACCAAAATCAGGAAATGACTCCTAAAAAGTCTTAAAAGGCCTATCAGGAAAGAAAACACACAAAGCAGGTTTATGCACTACAGTATGCATTCCGTTTGGAAGACAAATGACCAAATTACTAATGAAATTACTGCACATGTTGTGTATTTAGGTGTATAAATGAGAGGAGAGAAAGGGTGTTCCCCTCTCTAGTTAGCTATTTTTTTGTGTTTACATGTAAACCATAAAAGTTTCTGTTTAAACAGTGTTACAGCACTGTTAAACAGCATTTCTTTGGCACTCTTTTCTTAGCTCTATTTGGTCAACTCCCTATCTCACTGGCACCATTTCTCTCTCGTTCACCTTCAGGGCCCAGTTGTCCAAACTATTTAATCGGGATAAACATTATCTGGATTTTGAAATCCCTTGTTTTGCTATCCAGGATCTGGTAATTCATTTTACTTTCATGCTGGTTTTTCAAAGCAACACTAGATTGGATCACTGTTATCCAGATACAGAATATTCAGGATTACCAAATCCGGTTTACTAGTGCTTTAAATGGAACCCACAGTGTAGCCTACTGGCTATGTAAAGAACAACAGGCGGACCAAAAATACCAGTAGCCAAATAGCCATCATGTGTGTTACTTGGAAGAAACAGAAAACACCACAATAAACAAATATTTTTCCATTTCATTTATAAACAGCCAGATTCCATTTCAATCTCACAAGAATAAATGAATGAATGACTGAAAGAATAAAATATTTCCCCACATATGCACTGTGGTTATTTTTATATAATTGTAAAACAAAAAAAGGCCAATAGTCAACAAAATAAGGAACATTTACAGTTCCTCATTGTTACAGAGACCAGCTCTTTCAATTTCTGCTTTTAGGAGTTGGATTTCCAATCTGACTTTAGTTTGTTGTAGTTGGGTAAGGAGGAGTTGTTCCTTTGCCAGAAGAATCTGCACTTCTGCTCTTTCAGTTTCTCTTGTAAGAAGCACCTCATATGCATCACCATCCAGGTTTGGAAAATGCTTATGCTTTCTTTTTAAAGGTTCTGTGACAACAGCTGGCTCTATCTGTGTGGATCCACCTTCTTCCTCAACCACTTGACTGAGATTGAGGACAAATATTTCCTCTTCATTAGGAGGACCAGGCCCACCCTCCTCTGTAACTGTGGGCTCACCATCGACTTCAACACCATCAATTCCATGCAGAGCTTCTGATTTGTCACCACCAATAATGTCAAGGACAATGTCAGTATACTCACCCCTCTTGAAAGGCTTGTTACCCGTTGTGGGGTTTTTGGCCTCAGCAAGGTCCTTTGTTGCCTTGGCTTTAAGGTTCTTCCATCTTAATATGACTTGTTT
>JAQQZU010023553.1:0-15029 GCA_030068025.1 Parauchenoglanis punctatus | reverse complement strand
ACATGCTGCTAGATCGGCCAAACTGTCATCAGTCCTCATCCTCCTCGACCTTTCAGCAGCGTTTGACACGGTCAACCGCAAGACTCTGTCAATTCTTAGGAGTCTTGGTATTTGTGGCTCAGCATGGCAATGGCTCGCTTCCTACCTAGAAGGCTGGTCATATCAAGTGACATGGAAGGGATCCACTTCTACTCCATGCAGGCTCTCTACTGGTGTCTCTCAGGGCTCGGTACTTGGTCCTCTTCTGCTTTCCATCTATACTAGATCTCTTGGTGAGGTAATATCCTCACATGTGTTCTCATACCACTGCTTTGAGAACGACACTCAACTAATCCTCTCTTTTTCTCCCTCAGACACTAATGTTTCTGCCTGGATTTCTGCATGTCTGGCAGACATCTCCTCATGGATGGCAGCTTATCAGCTGAAACTCAACCCCAGCAAAAGAGAACTGCTATTCATCCCAGCTGATTCATCCCCACATCAGGATCTTGTGATCTCCCTGGACAACTCTTTGATCTCCCCTTCGGTCCATGCATGTAACCTTTGGATAACTATGGACAATCACCTATCTTTTTATTCTCATATTGCTAATCTTTCACGCTCATGCCGATTTCTCCTCTCCAACATCAGAAGGCTCCGTCCATTTCTTTCCACACAGCACACTCAGATACTTGTTCAGTCCCTTGTCATCTCAAGACTAGACTACTGTAATGCACTCCTAGTAGGCCTGCCGCTGAGTGCCATTCGACCCTTGCAACTGATCCAGAATGCAGCTGCACAACTCATTTTCAACATTCCCAAGTTCTCCCACACCACCCCATTGCTACGCTCCCTTCACTGGCTTCCCATAGCTTCCACATCAGATTCAAAACACTGATGCTTGCCTACAAAGCCAAAAATGGACCTGCACCCTCCTACCTCAAAGCACTTATCACACCCCGGACTGCACTGTGCTCCCTCCGATCCTCCAGCACTGCTCGACTGGATCCTCCATCTCTCAAGGTGCAAAGAAGACATGCATCTAAACTCTTCTCTGTTTTGGCACCTAGGTGGTGGAATGAACTTCCCCTTGATGTCCAAACAGCTGAGTCACTGGGTGTCTATAAATGACGACTAAAGACCTACATCTTTCGGAATTACTTGGACTAGCATTTATTCTTCACTTTAATATTTTTTTTTAAATAAATAAAATAACCTTTCTGTATTACTATATTATATAACATATATATTATATACTATATGTATATATAACTATATTATAGTTTTAGTGTGATGGTATTCTTAGCCCAATTCCTAGTGAGCCAGTATCAGAATATATTTACTGATAGAGACTTCAAAGCACTTATGTAAGTCGCTCTGGATAAGGGCGTCTGACAAATTCGGTAAATGTAAATGTAAATATTTTTTTTTATTCTGGGCTTTGGTTTGAGCCCGAGTTTGGGTGGTTGTCCATTTTAAGACCATGTTAACTGATGTAATGTATAGGCCTTAGAGAGTTATTTAGGATTCATGTAAAAGAGGTTTATTAAAGATACAATCCAGAAAACAAAGAGCATAAACAGTTCAGAAAGAAATGGAAAAATACTTAATTTTGAACTGTATCCAAAATTACTTAATAGAGGTATCTCTCAAAAATAAACTGTTTTATTTTTTATTAAAGTTTTCATAAACAAACAAGAAAAAAAAGGAATTTTCAAATTCCAAAATGGGAAATTATTTTCATTCATGTCACAAATAAACACTATATTATGTCAAAACACATGTTATTTATATGCAGTGTAATAGCACCTTAAAAAGTCAAAATCTGGAGACAAATTCCAGAAGAGGTGAATTAGGTCTGAATTAAGTGTGGCAAAAGGAAATTATTTGTCATAATAACAGAAAAATATATCTATACTGTACCTAGGTGATTATGGACACAGGGAAACGTCTCTATTGTTTTAAGTGCTTTGGTGACAGTCACACACTCTTCCTGCCTCTTGCACACGTCAACCCTTTATAATCTGGCCAGAGCCATTGCAGTCAGTCATCCTTTTATGTAGTGTCATTTATTTTGTCTGAAATGACTAGTCTTATTTGCCTTAATTCTTAATTCCTTAGTTTTCATATTCCACATAATATTTCTTAAATTAATTCTGGCCACAACTGCACCCAGAATCCAACACATACCGTTATGGCCAACACAGATTACAGCTCTCAGTAACCAAGTTCAAGTTTTCAAGTTTCAAGTTTTATTGTCATATACAAATAACAATGAAGCATCATTACCTGTAATGAAATTCTTAGACCCATGTTCCCCCACAACTTTACATAAACATATAGAAAATTATACAGATAAATTTAAAATAATATAAAATAATAAAATATAAAACAAAATAATGCAGTGGTATATTTAGAATGTGGGGTGCAAAATTGTGCAGTGAGGATTTAAAGTGGCATTATTTAAAGTGACATTGTGAAGAGTCCAGTAGTTGTGGTGAGTGTATATTGGTGTGTGCAGAGTGTCAGCAGTTCAGAAGCCTGATGACTTGTGGGTAGAAACTATCTCTGTGTCTGCTGGTGTGGGTCTGGATGCTCCTGTACCACCTGCCTGACAGCAGAAGCGTGAAAAGTCTGTGGCTGGGGTGGCTGAGATCAGAGAGGATCTGCTGCATCTTCCTCCTACAGCGCTGTCTGTAGAGGTCCTGCATGGATGGCAGTTCAGTCCTGGTGATGCGCTGTGCTGATCTCATCACCCTCTGCAGGGCTTTACGGTCCAGAGCATTACAGCTGCCATACCAGGTGGTAATACAGCCAGACAGAATACTCTTGATGGTGCATCGGTAGAGGTTTGTGAGTATTCTGGAGTCCATTCCGAACCGGCACCACAGAAAGAACTGCTGTCTTGCTGCTTTTGTGATCACACCGTGGTGTGACCAACTCAGATCCCTGCTGATGTTGATGCCCAGGAATCTGAAGCAGCTGACTGTCTCCACCATGCTCCCTTGATGTGGATGGGGGTGTGGCCTCCTCCCTGCAGTCTCCTGTAGTCCATGAGGAGCTCCTTAGTTTTGCTGACGTTGAGCAGCAGGTTGTTGTCGCGTTACCATGTCAGGGCTCTCACCTCTGCCCTGTATGCCGACTCATCGCCATCAGAAATGCAGCCAATGATGGTGGTGTTGTCTGCAAATTTGATGATGGTGTTGGAGCTGTGTGATGCTGTACAGTCGTGGGTGAACAGGATGTACAGCAGGGGGCTGAGCACACATCCCTGGGGGCACCAGTAATAAGTGTCAATGTTGATGAGGTGATGTTGCCGATCTGAACCACCTGAGGTCTGTCTGTCAGGAAGTCCAGGATCCAGTTGCACAGGGAGGAACTGATGTTCAGGTCATGGAGTTTCATGACAAGTCTAGATGGTATGATGGTGTTGAAAGTGGAGCTATAGTCAATAAACCGCATCCGCACGTATGCGTTTTTCTGGTCCAGGTGGGAGAGGACAGTGTGAAGTGCAATTGCTATTGCATCGTCTGTAGATCTGTTGGACTGGTAGGCAAACTGGAGTGGATCAAGTGAAGCAGGGAGTAAAGATGTGATGTGAGGTTTGACTATGCGCTCAAAGCACTTCATGGCAATGGAGGTGAGTGGTACTGGGCAATAGTCATTTAGGCAGCTCACATTAGTTTTCTTTGAGACAGGGATGATGGTGGTCCTCTTAAAACATGTTGGGACAGCAGACTGGAGCAGGGAAAGGTTAAAAATGTCTTTGAAGGCATCTGCCAGCTCGTGGGAGCATGCTTTGTAAACACGACCTGGGATGTTGTCTGGTCCAGGAGCTTTCCGTGTGTTTACTTTTCTGAAGTATATATACATGTCTGCCTGAGATATCTGAGGACGGCAGCTGTTCTCTTCCAGCAAAAGCTCCTGAGATAGGTGTTTATCAAAGCGTGCGTAGAAGGTGTTCAGCTCATCAGGTAGAGAAGCAGTTACCTCCCCCACTTTGCAGCTCTTTCCCTTGTAGTCTGTGATGGTCTTCAGTCCACTCCACATGTTCCTGGTGTTGGAGTTGCTGTAGCAGGATTCCACCTTTTATCTGTACTGTCCTTTGGCCATTTTTATAGCTTTTCTGAGCACATAACGGGATGTTTTGTACTCCCTTGGGTCTCCGGATTTAAAGGCTGAAGTCCGCGCTCTGAGCGCTGTGTGGACCCGGAACCCACGGCTTCTGGTTGGGGTAAGTCCGTACATTAACCCGCGGTACGACGTCATTGATACATTTGTGAATAAAGTCTGTTACGCACTCAGCGTAGTTGTTCATGTTGTTATCAGCGGCAGTCTGGAAGACTTCCCAATCCGTGATGTTGAAGCAGTGACGCAGGGCGCTGTCTGATTGGTCAGTCCAGCGCTGAACCGAATGCGTCATAGGCTTCTTGCATTTCAGCTTCTGCCTATAGGCTGGCAGCAGCAGGACTGAGGAGTGATCTGACTTGCCGAAGGCTGGTCGGGGGCAGGCTTTGTAGGCATGCGGTCCAAGATATTCTCACCGGGCGTTGGAAAGTTTATGTGCTGGTGAAACTTCGGCAGAACTTTCTTCATGTTGGCTTTATTAAAGTCACCAGCCACGATAAAAGCAGCCTCCAGGTGTAACATTTCCTGCCGGTCGATAGCATCAAACAGTTCAGCCGTGGACGGGCTGGATCCTAGTCCTTCCACAGTGGACGGGCACGGTTACTCCGTGTGGTGTTTGGGGGGTGGGGGGGGGTATATAAACAGCGGTACAGAATACCGCTGCAAACTCCATGGACAGATAAAAAGGTCTGCATCTGATCATAAGATGTGTGTCTGATCTCAAGATCAGTACACCACTGTTTGTTGGTCATTGCACACACGCCACCTCCCATGCATTTTCCTGAGTCCATTGTTCTATCCCGATGGTGAATGGAGAATTCCCCAGGGACAATGGCCAAGTCAGGGACGGAACGATCCAGCCATGTCTCTGTGAAAACAAAGACGTTGCAGTTCTTAGTGTTCCTGTGAAAAGTTATCCTGGCCCTTAGTTCATCCAGCTTTTTTTCCAAAGACTGGACATTCACTAGAAGAATGCTGGGAAGCGGGGTGCGGTGTTGTATGTTCCTCAGCCTGACCAGGGTTCCGGCTCTTTCCCCCTTTTTTCTGGCATTTTTTCTGCCCAGGTAGCCAAGGTAAGTCACCTCCATTCACAAAAAAGTCGGTCTGTGAAGGTCCGGATTGCAAATTTTGTCGAATGTCCAGGAGAGTTTGTCTGTCATAGGAGATGAGAGCATTGGAGGTTGCAAAGAAACTAAAAAATAACACGGCAAACATAAGAAAACCGTAAAATTGAGGAGGACACTGAGCGACAGCAGTCATTCTCACCGGTGCCATCTTGAATCAAAGCATGACATCTCAAACCATCATAAACCCTCATACTGATTACGCACACCTGGACTCAATTACAACCACACACTATATAAGCATACTCACCACACAAGGACTTTGCGAAAAATATATTGGGGAACAACTGCTGGCCGGAGAGGGTGGGGCAGGGCAGAAGGTGGCAGAATATGCAATAGAGTGCCATATTCTGGCTGTGGGGGGAGGCTAGAGTGAACCTGTGTTAAACGTTGCATTCCACCTCAGTTCTCACAGATCTGGTGTGTTGGTATGATGAAGCCTCCCTCAACTGGCTCATCGACCTGGCAATCTGGCTTGACTTTCTACTCTAGAACTGCAATAAACACCTATGTTCCTCTGGTAGTGTCTCCATGTTATAGCCACGGGAGTTCAGTCATGCCCACCTGAGCAGGAGAGATGAAGATGAGATCGACTCTGCTTCTACTTTGGGGCTCTTAACCATTCTATCATTAGTTATCCTAAATGTTTAAGAGCCTCCATCCATGAGGCAGAGCCTCACCTCTTCACCAGTTGAGAGAACTCCTGCATCGTCACTAACGACGTATAACTAATACAGTATTATCATTATCATTATTAAGGTCACATTCACACCAGAGTTTGCTATGGACTACCAGCAACTATGACAAACTCTATTACACTCAAGTTCACCCTCAAACTGATTACACACACCTGCTTTCAATCTTTTTTAATCTTTATGAGTCTGGTTTCTGATCCTGTTTGTACTTCCTTGTTGTTGTCTCTGGTTTTGTCTGTTTTCTGACCATAATTACTGCTTCACGATTTAGACTTGTTTGCTGTGCTTTTCTGAATATCTGCTGCTCATTAAAGAACTGAAGCCACATTTGCATCGGCGTCAGCTCGAATCCCTGAGAATTCTATGAAATGACTGGGATTCACAAAAGTTTCATTACATTTGCACATGCAACTAATGTGAATAAGTGATTCTAATTTGGTAGTCTATTCCATATACTGTAAAAATATAATGTGATTTTTGTCAGATGAGATTTGTAAACACAAGGTTTACATTAATAAATCTTTTATATGTAAATTTTCACACACTCAGAAGCTCTTATAGTATAGGAACAAGAGTTTCATGATTAACAAATTTCTTATGTGAATGGTTGTACAATGATCCATGCCCTCTGGGTGTGAGGGATGGTATTATTCTCATCATTGTCAGTCAGAGTGACACCAATCAATCATGGGCATCTGTGAGCTCATGTATGCAAAAGAGGACAGTTAGCACTGTTCTCAAACTGTAGCAGGAGTGCAGAAATATGCTGCAGTTGATTCCACATCTCTTGTATGATAGCCATGATAGCCTTCTAGCTTCTCCCGGTTAGTAGCTGTCATGTGATAGGGGAGAGCTGGCTGGTGGGTGAAAATTTACAAATGACTAAATCAGGAGAAAATGGGGTTAAAACCTATACTCTGCCTCTATAAAGAGTTTTCAATATAAAAAATAAATGGTCACTAATCGGAAGACATCAGAAAAGACATTAATAATAACTTATAAAGTGCATACTTTATAAACAGAATTACTAAGAATAAAAGTGGCAAAGAAAATTATAAAAATAATCTACAATAGTCTGTATGACAATAATTCTGCATTTGACTATATTTATGGAATAAAAAAGTGACAAAGATTTGAATTCATTTTTTTAAAGCCACTGAATTTTTAATAATGGAAATGAAAGACAATAGAAACTCACAACATTAAAATATATTAGGTTGAATACCAGACAGCGCTATTAATTTATTTTGAAGTTCAAATTAGTTGTATTTCAGTGTTTGCAGATTCGCATTTTAAAAGTCAGGTTTTTAAAAAAATCAATCAATATTTATTCAGATATATATTTTGAGTGTTCACAAATTCTGATTCTGAACCAATGATTAAGTTTTCAGATATTCAAAAACCTGTACTCAGGTTTCTCATTTCAGCACTAAAATTCAACAAACAAAATTCACATTGACAATTCAATAGTAAAAATTCCAGGCTACTCAGGGGTAGGCAAAGACAATGAAGCATGAACATATTTTACTGTTTTAAATCTACTGACACCAAATTCTTCACCCTCTTAGAAGCATGTGTGCATAAATTATTATATCCCTAGAATACTGGGAAGGCCATTGTGTGTGTGGGTGGGCACGTGTGTGTGTATGTAAGAGAAAAAGAGAGAGAGAGACAGAGAGAGAGAGAGAGAGAGAGAGAGAGAGAGAGACTTGCATGTTTTAACCCTTACTATTTTAACCTGTTAGGTGCAAGAGGAAAAAAAAGATTTTTTAATTCTACATATGTACATTCTTTATATATGTATTTACATAAGTACATATTTACATATTATGTACTCATATGTTTATACGTGCACATTGCTTATTGTTTCTATTAACATTACCGACATATTACCACATAATGTCTAATTTAGCAGAATCACATATTCCCTCCAGTGCTTCCCTCACCCCCATTTTAGGCCAAATCTAGGCAAGTTTCCTGTGAGCTGGAAGAACTTGTGTGATCTGTTGTGTTTTACCAGAGATTTAGTCAGAGCCTGTCCTCCATTTTTATGACAGTGGGATCTGAGTAGAGCCAGCTAAGTGGAAATCCACTGGAGATCCACAGGCTCTGGAACTGAAAAGTAGTCTTTCCATTTTGTGTTATTCCCATTAGTGCTGTGTAATATTATGACTTTACACATTATATTATACTTTTTATTATATATGTAGGTTTATACATAATCTTTTTTTAAAGCAATATAAAGGTCTAAAGGCCTCCCAAACTTGAAAGGAAGGGGATGTAAAAGCATCATTTAATGCAGAGTTCATGTCTGCTAGTGTAGTTTTAGGTAAAGTAGCTTTGAGTCTCATCAAATCAAACTCTCTACAGTTCTTACAGATCTGAGCCCTTGATGTCTTGCAACCAAATGTCCAGACTTCCACTTGCATGCCATTGAATCAAGCAGATCCATTACTAAGGATACATGGGAGTTTAAGAACGACATTAAAATTAGGGTTAGGGAGCTGAATGTTAAACAGGGGATTAAAAACCAGTGGTTCTCCAATGCCATATTGTTCACTGCTCATGCTAGATGTTTAAGCTTTGCAAACATAACTGTAGAAACATGGACAGTTTGTTCTTTCAGTATGTCAAGGCCATACATTAGCCACTGTACTATTTCAGGCCAGTACATAAGTTTTTGCAGTGTCTGTAACATTCCCATGATCTTAGGCATGCAGCCCTGAATATGAATATGACCCTGCCTCTTGCCATTCTCTATGTCTCTTGCCATTAGAAGATCTAAAGCTCCTGGAGGCAACCAGTGATGACTGTCATAAATAAAATCAATGAAAGCTTTCTGCACCAGTAAAATCAAGTCCTTATGAGGGTCCAAGACAGTGAGTTTGTGCTACGTAACTGAAGCTGCCAGCTTGTTAATTACTAGAGTCCTTCTTCTGGAGAAAAGTTGGAAAATAACCATCTTCACCTTTGTAGTCTCTCTTTAAACAATTCACCATTCCACCCCAGTTTTTCTCCATGCACTGGTCATCTCCAAAAAAATAAAAAATAATTAAAAAATCCTAGAGCCTTTAAATCGTCTGTGTCCCAATTACATTGGTGTGGGAGCTGGGGCAGTCCTTTATCATGCGTCACCCATTTGAAATGATATAACCTTGTTCCAGCTGATCTTACCCGATATTGCATTTTGAAGAATGCCTAAGCAAGATGCCAACTTTGCTGTATCCACTGTATTTTTGATAATAACAGTTATGTCATTTAGAGACTTCAGTAGAGGTTTGCTAGTGATGTAGTACAGCAGTCGTCATTGAGTATAGCCTTGTTGTATACCTCTGTTTAAGGGGAAGAGCCATTAATTCTGAGTATGCATAACTTGTCATTATACAATTTGTAAAAGTGCAACAAGCTTTATAGGTTACTGGTATCAGTTGTCAGACATCATAAAGAGCACACACACGTGCATGTAACTGTCTCTAATGGTGTAAATAGCAGCCCAAACATTCAGTCAAATGGTTTTGATCCATGGTAAATTTACAAAAGTTCAGTTCTGAGTTAGCTAACATTTTATGTGCACTTACGAAGCTGTTTGTTAAGCATGATTAGCTGTGTGTTGCTTTGATGACATACACATACTGTAAGTGGCTGTTTTTAGCTTCTCAGGCAAACATTATACCAGAATCTATGTAAATGAGCTGAAATTAATTAGTGCAAATAAAGCCAAAAACTGATAACAAAGGCAGACTCACCAGATCATGTATTATGCAGAGGGACAGGAAGAGAGAGAGTACTTAATGTATGAGAGACAGGAAAAACAGCAGAATCTCACTATCAGTCCTATTTGGAAGCTCATTAATTAAAATGGATGGCTGTATAGCTCATATGTGAATGTTTAAAGACATTGTACATTGACAGTAATATGTAAACAAGGGCTCCCCTATTTAACCACTGATTATTATTGTGTACTGTAGCCTATTGATTGATGCTGTTTGCAACATAGTTAGTTGGCTAATAGACAACATTATATAAGCAACATATTTAAATCAATGCAAAGTGTATAATTTGGGAACTCCTATTTCCATCTTTGATAGCAAGACATGAACTTATCCATTTACACACTAGTTTGTGTACAAAGAGGGAGGCAGAAAAACAGGGACAGAGACACAAGGAGTTGGAGATTGAATAATGCAGTGAAGGCACTGAGAAGGTTGGTGGTGGGACACACAACATGCTAGCCTGGCCTAGGGTGTGTCCATGGGCATGTATAGTTTACCCAACTTTTTTTCCACTACAGCACTGGATATAGTGTCTGGTGAAATACAGAAACTGTGGACCAAAACCAAAATTCTCCAGAATTTGGAGTAGATATTTGTGGTTCACTCTGTCAAAAACTATATTTTGATTCAATGATTGAAATCTGATGTTTATTCTTTTAGTCATTGTTGTTGTTTTTTTCTTAGAAGAAAAAGATGATCAAAAACGGTCCAATTTTGAATATATATGACTAGCCTTCATGCATTATTGCTTAGATGCAGGCTTTTAGTCTGTCAGTTTATGCTTTGAAAATTTATTGAAAAACATTTCTGAAACTTTTTGAAAAACTTTTCTCAAAAGCACCAAAACTGCTCTCTGACAGATTAAGGAAAATGTTCCTTGGGTGTTGCACTGTTGCAGTACATCATAAGTCCTGGCCAATTAGACATCAGCCATAACATTAATACCACTTACAGGTGAGTTGAATAACAGTGATTATCTCGTTACCGCAACTCTCAAGGGATCAGTGACAGGGTCATGGGCACACTGCACGTGGGAGCTAACCCATCTGGTCCCACCCCACAGAAGAGCTACTGTAGCACAAATTTATGAAAAAGTTAATGCTGCCTCTGATAGAATTACAATTCCAAAAAAGTTGGCATGCTGTGCGAAAAACAGAATCCCTATATTCAGTTGAATACAATACAAAGACAAGAATACAACACAAAGACTCATTTCTTAATACTCATACTCCCACTAAAGTCTAAACAATAGTTAAAAGACAGATTTCATTTTTTAGTCTGATTCAAATCCACAATTGCCTTTGCTGCATTCTGCTGATACAGTGAAATAGGTGTGTGTGTGTGTGTGTGTGCCCCTGTGAGCAGCAGGCATTTGACAGGAGGATATGCAAAACGGCAGTACACACTCCAGACTCATTACTTTTTCCTACCCCTGAGTAGCCCACATGTTGAAATTGAAATTTTTCATATTCATTTTTGTAGCCTGAATTTTATAGGTTGAATTGAAATAAGCAGCCTAAATACAAGGGTTTTGAATATCTGAAAACTGAATTATTAAATCTGAATGTGAGAACACATAAAACTGAAGACAGATACTTTATTAAAAAAAAAAACATGAATTTTAAAATAAGAATCACTGAACACTTCAAAGTAAATAAATCAGATGTGGTTTTCAACCTAATCCGTGTTATGAAACCAATGGTCTTTCATTTTCATTATTAAGAATTCTTTGGCTTTTTAATTGTTTTTAGCTTTTTAAATTTTAGTTTTCATTTGTAAATAATAATGTCACATTTTTGCTTCCATAGTATCAATGACATTCCGATGTTTCATTTTCCTTCTCCGTTAACACATATATTTGTTTGTCTTTCCCTTGTTGTGACTCAGAGAGTTTTCTAAGGAGCGTGAAAAGGCAAAGGCACGTGGAGATTTCCAGAAGTTACGAGAAAAGCAGCAGCTAGAAGAGGATCTAAAGGGCTACCTGGATTGGATCACTCAGGCTGAGGACATTGACCCAGAGAATGATGAGGGACTGGATGATGCCAAACCCAGAAACTGTGAGTAGAGGATCAGTTGTGAGACAGGACTGGAACAAAAACGCAAAACTTTTATGTGCACTTTACTGTAAGCAATGCTTAAATTGTAGTCAGTGTATGTGATGGAGGTCAAAACACAGGCAGACAACATTAAACACGGATGATCCACAATGAGAAAACAAGTACATGAACAAGACTACAACCAGAAGGAAAAAAAAACAAAAGCAGAAAACAAGTATGAGAAATGCAAGCTTACAATGAACACAATTTCACTACAAGGGATGGATGCAACAAAATCAGGAAGAGGCAGAGTGACGATGGCACCTTCTGTAGAGTAATGAGGCTCTTGTGCAGTTGGAGACTGCACTATTTTGCATTCTAATGTTAATTAGCTGTGCTGTGAAAGTCATACAATTCTCTGTAGCTCAGACTTATTTTTGAATCTAGCATTCTTGTTCATGTTCAATGATGATATTTGCCTTACGTTTCATGTGACCATTGCCTTGCTAGGTTGTTTATCTGAATCTTTTTTCCATGTAGTTCATTAATATGGCATTATGTGCCATTTTATAGTTAAATGGTTTTAATGAAAGACTGCTCTACAGAATAAGCTTATAAATTGTGAAATGTGGGAAATTAAACTGTATTTTTTTTACATTCTCTTGTGGTGGATTGTGACTTCTAGCACACTGATAAAATGGCATTGTCACAAGTCCTGGTTAATGTGGGGAATTTCTGTGGCATATGCATGATAAATTGATGAATATGTTCTTGATACATTTGTTATGCCGAGGGTTGCCTGATCACTGTGGCAAAATAATTCTAACTGACAAACAGAACTAAAACCGAGCAGTCGTTTCCTGACATAGTTCTTAAATAGTCTATAAATATTTTAGCAAGGTCCAAAAATGGTAACACACAAACACACTCACACACATTAGAAAAAAACATGGAATGATATTTGAGGCCATTATTAAACACACACATGTGACCTTCATTAATAGTATCATAAATAATTTTAAACGTCCACAAAACTTTATTTTACTTAGAGGCTAACATTATTAATTCAACTCAAAATAACAAATTAAAAGGCAGATAAATTAGCCTGCACACTAAACACACCTTATAATTTCATGCCCTCTATTTAGTGTCTTGTGGTTCATTACGTACCCCCAGAAAGTATTCACCCCTCTTATGATTATTTCTTAACACATATTAAGCATATTACAATGGATTTTTTTCTGCTCCATTTGAAGTGACTTTGTACAGAAATAAAAATAAACAGAAAGTTTAAATACCTTCAGAATAATTAATTAATTAATTAAATTAAAATCTAAACACTGCTTAACTGATAAGTATTCATTCTCCACACTCTATACTTAGTGCATTGACCTTTTACAGCAGTTTCCGATTTGATTCGTCTGAGATGTGTCTTTATGAGCTTTGCACATTTTGAGTTTTGGCTTTTTCTCTCATTCCACAACACACATTTTCTCCAACTCTGGCCACATAGAGGCCAGATCTGCGAAGAGCTGATGATATTGATGGGATCTGTACAGGTTTTCTGTTCAGGTATTGTATCTGGCCTCTTGAACACTTCTCTGGCAATTGTCCTAGGTTTGACCTGATCTTGGTAGTGAATGAGTTGTGATATATATTGTACACTTTATGATGAATTTCACATTTCACTCATGAGAAGGTTCAAAGTTTTGCTGATGTTTTAATATCCTTCCGCATCTTGTTTTTTCTTAACAACTTTATTTCAAATCTTTACGGGCTGTTCCTTGGCATGACAGCAGGACTGACCTGATCTGCTGCTTTAGCTATGAGACCTCCCAAAGAGATATGTATTGTGCAACCATACAATTGGACACAGAAGGATTTAAAATGAACACCTTATTTAACATATTTAGCTCAAGAAACTTAAATACTAGTTCTAATTTAGACTGTTAAAACTAAAGAGGCTTATATTTATCAGTTAAGACATTTTAGATGATTGATTTTTTTTATATAACGATATATATTGATATATATATATATATATATATATATATATATATATCATTTATTTTCTTTTATTTCTGTAGGAGTCACTTCAGAAGGAGCAGAAAAAATTCCATTCTGATATACAGACAGTGTACACTGCAGCAAAAAAAGAGAAATCATTTCTTTAGGCACACTCAAAAGAGGAGACAAAAGAAGGTATAACACCGTAATATGTATGTGTGTGTGTTTTCTATACAGTGAGTATTCCAGCAAGCGAGAATGAGTCCGTGAACACTGATATCCCTCCCACTGGAGATTTAGAGGGAGAGCCCTGCTGTACCCACCTACTGTAAGTCCTTTTTCTTCATTTATGTTACTTCTCTATTTTACTTAAATTTTTTACTCCATCCATTGTCTCCCCTTAAGTACTTACTGTACTGACCATATCAGTACTTTTCAGGTACAAGATACTGCTTTTGTGGAACAGTGAGGGTTAATTGAATGATGCCCCAGTTCATGTGCATATGTACCACTTTCAATCCATGGAATGGCAGCATCCAGCTAAATAAATTAGTATTAATTACATTAACATAAAAGACAGCGAATATGCAATGCATTCGTAAATCGGTGGTGACACGAAATTTACATGACACCAGAAGCTTACAATAGAATATTTTATTATATTTTAACCTTTTACTTTGATTAAAAATACTATTAATTCAATTTAGAAGAAGAAACCTTTATTTTGTCACAAATACATTATGGGACAGTGAAATTATTTTCCCTCACATAAACCAGCTTATTAGAAAGCTGGGGTCAGAGAGCAGAGTCTGCCATAATACAGCACCCCTGGAGCAGACAGGGTCAAGGGCCTTGATCAAGGGCCCAACAGAAGCAGCTTGAACCCCCAACCTTCTGATCACTAACCCAGAACCCCAACCTTTGAGCCACCACTGTCCTGTTTTCTAAACTTTCCTTGTAAAGTTTTTATGACAGCATTTGGTTAGCATCTCCAGGCATCTTTTTACAACTGGGTCTCATTCTCCTCATTTTCTGATTCAACTCCATACAGGCAGCTAAAAAAAATCACAAAACATAAAGTTTAAAAATTGCTTTTGACGGCTGAGAATAGGCTGCAAAACATTTGCCAAAGTGCAAAAAAGTACTTGAGGAATGTATATAATTAAACAAATAAACAAAAAAAAACTTGGAATCATAATGGTACTCTACTGGGCGGCACGGTGGTGCAGTGGTTAGCACTGTCACCTCACAGCAAGAAGGTCCTGGGTTCGATCCCCGGGTCACCCA
>JAQQZU010023551.1:4443-15031 GCA_030068025.1 Parauchenoglanis punctatus | reverse complement strand
GGGGATCGACAGTGCTAACCACTGCACCACCGTGCCGCCATTTTTAATATTATTATTGATAAAATGAATAGTTTCTGTTTCCTGGGCCCTGTGCTGTAATGTGTTATGTGTGTTTGTGTGCAGTGTGCCCAGCTGAGTCAGATAGTGAACAGTCTGATGGCTCCTCTGAGTGATTCGCTCCCACACAGTCCTGTGGCTAAAGGAGACAGCAAGTGCTGGAGAGGCTCAAGAAAATGCCCCTTTAACAGGTCAGGAGCACATTCTGCCATTTCTCTGTGTCTCAGCGTGTTTCAGATTCACGCACTGGTTTTAAATGATGTTCAAGTCAAGGCACTGTGAGGGTCATTCCAAAAGCTTCAGCTTGGGTTTCCTGAAGTAGTACATGCTGGATCTTGAGGTGTGTTTCGGATCATGGTCGTCTCTTTTCAGCTTTCGTTTCTTGACTGACTCTGTCACGTTTGTTTCTAGAAATTGCTGTTATTTATTAAAATCCCTTTTCCATCTACCCGTGCAATGTTTCCTGGCTACCAAAGTGTAATAGACCCAACCTCATGCTTAACAATTGGCAAGTTGTCCTTTTTATCAAATGCAAACGTACCTTTCATAATTGTGGTCAAAGAGCGCAATATTAATTCCATTCCATAGCATTTGTTTCCAAAATGCCTCTGGTTTATCTCAATGCCCTTTTGATGACCGTAACATTCAGATCACCCCTGTATCAGCTAAACCTTTCTGCAGGTCCTTAGAGTCATGTGGTGGTTTTGCTTTGCCTTCCTGCCCCCCATACACACAGTTCTATCTGAGCGTGTTCTTGGTCTTGCCTTGACTTCCACAATTCCCCGTCAGTGCCATTTCACTAACTGCCATTTCTTAATCTTAGACAGTGGAAATTGTGTAAATAATAATAATAATAATAATAATGAAAGTGACAGGGATCGTGAGGGGTCTTTCAGTTTCTCCCTCTTTTTGTCAAAAGGTTTATTTGTGTCTGGTACACTTGTGTTTGGACTCCTGGGAGAAGTCATGAAGGTGTGATATTCAGATAAGGAATTCCTCGAGTTCAGTGAACTGGATGTTCTCCTATACTGTCTAAGCTGAATATAAACACTGTGGTCTAAACACAGGAAGTCTGGCAGCTGAAGCTCTGCCACGTTATAATTAACACTGTACACAGTGTTACAAGTGTAACAAGTGTACAGTATAACATAGACAGTGTATAATGATTTTATAAATATGGAAAAAAAACTCAATGGGGCATGTTCTTAAAGGAAAATCGCAGTAATGGTGTGATGCGGCCTGATGAAGTGGAGTTACATTTACCACTTCAAAGTTGATTATTTTCCATTAACAGAACATCCTGTTGTGTTTTATTTCTCTTACAACGCAGCAATTTGCGACTGATGTAAATCTTTCTGTTTAGTAAGGAAAGACAATTTTAATCCATTTATATTTACATTTTAATGCTATGAACATCAGTAAGTTTCTGTTATCATGTCATAGCAGCTATAAACAGTTGTTCCCTCACCAGCGTCACCATTTTATTTCTTTCAAAGTTAACAAGAAAAAAACTCAGCTGGTCATGTGACTCTGACAGGGCCATGGTGTAAATGTTTCTGTTTGTTGCAAAGCACTGAAACTGGACACTCCTTTCATAAATATTAACTAAACATTAACTGTGAATTTGTAATTTCTCTCCCCCGTGTAGCCATGTGAAAGGTATGTTCCTGCACTCCGATTCCACGTGTAGAGGCAAGGCAGATCAGAAGAAGAGACGTTCGTGTGCACGGACTCGTCCCTTGCTGACTCATCACAAGCCCCGCCTCTTCATGGACCAATCGCCAGTCACACAGGAGGTCACACAGATTTTCTCCATCTTTGCTAACACAGAGAATCTCTGCATTCTCTTCTTAATTTGATGACGTGTTAGACAGTGTAAAATGATTATTTGGCGAAAAAAAAGAGAGTTTCCTCTTGCTTTGGTTCATGTCTAAAGGTCACTTCATTATTTTTTCACTTTACCTACAAGGTTAATGTAACTAAGGCAATGTTTATAGATACAAAGTTAGCATAGTACGAAGTGTGTATCTACATAATCACAGCTCTTTCAAATCATTTTTATATTTTTTATAGAGAGATACACTCTATTTTTTTGTTTTTTTTCCTCTCTCTCTCTCTCTCTCTCTCTCTCTCTCTCTCTCTCTCTCTCTCTCTCTCTCTGTCACTTATTAGGGAGTAGACTCCTCAGCCTCCAACAGCACAAATAGTACACCCAACACAGTTAGCAGCATGCTCAAGCCAAACAGTGAGTGTGTGTGTGAGTGTGTGTGTGAGTGTGTGTGTGTGTGTGAGAGCGAGAGAGAGAGAGAGTAAAAAGTTTAATTTATGCTCATATTACATCATTACATTGAAAGTGTTCCTTGGATTTGAGATTAATACCTGAATTATCTCTTGCTTGCTGTTGAGCTCACAATCCATTTAGCTTTAATGGCGTAACAGGTGTCAGAAAACTGCGTTAGAATATTTCTTAAAAACATGAAATTAAATTGGATGAGTCCTGCAGATCCTCTGCATGTTAAAGCTTGATGCACTTACACATAATCGTAATAAATGCGCATATTAAAGTGGTCTTCTATGGGCTCAGGGCAACTGGACCGCTGAGTAGATGGAAATTCACAGCCACTTGATCCTCCGTGTGTTCACATGGCAGTCATCAGTCTCTGCAGATAAACTGTCAGGAACCAGCAGACTAACAATGGGAGGACGGCAATTCTTTCGATGAGTGGCTTTAGGGTCCTAAAACTGATGAAGCCACACGGCTGAGTGGGAAAATGTCTTCAAGATGATTACATTTACATTTATCATTAGTCCAGTGCTGTAGCTCAGAACCCAATGTGCAAATGGCTGAAAACACAATGATAGTGTGTACAATGAGGATTCAGTAAGTGAAAGTCGAAGTCCTAATGAGGGCTTGAGAAACTGCTGAAAGAATAAACCTCGTTGCAGAGAAAGTTATCCTAGATAGTAGTTTATGTCAGGTGTAAGCATGAACAGTATAACGCCAGTGTATTGCTGATTTCTGGAGCATAAACCAATTTTGTTGAGGTCAGAAATGACCACCTGTGTTGACATTAACAATCCATTGGCTCAGTGGTATTTTCCATGTACTTTGAGCCAAAAATGTGCTTATGCAACCAAGAAACAATGTTGTAGTGCAGAGACGAGACCAAAACAGCATTTTTCTGACTTCAGTTACAGGTGTAACGCTCCTGTCTCATTTCTAACAACCCAGATCTGTGGATGTTCCCTATTATTGTCATATGCAAGTGCTGCTTTAGGACTCAAGTCCTGTATTAACTTGAATTTGTCTTGGTCTCGAGTGTTGATGTTAAGTAAATATGACCTTGTGCTCGATGAAGAGTTTGTTCAGGGAAATAATGTTTTGTGTTTTCTTTGCTTTTTACATTCACATAGTTTGACAGGAAGTAATTTCTTCTACAAAGCAGTTTAATTATTGTCACATTTCTTGACTTTGACTCCATCGTGACTTGACCTCCACATCCTTAAGACTCTTGACTTGATCTTGGTTAATCCTGGTCTTGTCCACACCTGTATCACAGACGCTTACATATGTGAGTGAACATCAGAGAAGCAAACAGGAAGACAGAAAGAAAGCATATTGTATATTTTTTGGCAGCTCTCAACCCATTTCTACCTTTAAAATCTTGACGTGTCATCTAGACAGTGTTACGTTTTTATATGGAATAAGATGAGCTGGTTTAAACCACACCATTTAAAAAAAAAAAAATTCACCGCTCTTTGCAGATGGTCATGAAAAACACCAAGAATGATAATTGCACACTTTATAAGACTGATATTGTGTGTTGTTTCTTGTGGTTGTGTTATGATAATGAAAAAGGTCTCACTGTTTATAGTCACAGCTGTTAGTCAAGCTGTGCACAATGTAAAGCAATGTATATTATGATTAACGCTCATTCCAAGCTATGGTTTGATTCGTGAGCCTAATGTATAAACCTACTGCTTCATTAATTCAAAAATGGAGAATGTTTTCCATATTTTCATTCAACACTATACCTTAAGGATAGCAGAAAAAAACGTTTACCTTTTTCACAAGTTTTATATCTTGACACTTACAGCGTATTATGGCATGTCACTCAGATCATATCAGAAATTTTCTCATCCTATTATCTTACACATGTACCACTTTTATATCAGGACATTCTGCATGGTGCTTCTGTTGAGTTTATGTAGTTTTTATCCTGTTTCACAGAGAGCTCAGTGTCCCACTGTGCCCATATGGCTTCCTTCAAAGAGGACTGTCTCCATCAGTCTCGACCCATCAGTCTGTCACCCAGCTTCACCAGTGCGTCCTCCATATTCAGTAAGAAACCACACAAATCAAGCAAACTGAAGAACAGTTTGATCATAAATTCAATTCACAGTAAATTCTACCACCCAAATGTAGTCAGTCAGCCAGGACAGGTACAACTCTATTCACTTGATGATAACGTGATTGAACCCAACAGGAACCAGACTGTCACTGAGAAAAAACGCCCATTACTGAGTCATTCATATAATGTTTGTCATAAAGGCTGGATTATACTTGCTTTTAACTATGTAATCCTGTCAAGATGGCTTCCGCACATATCCTGCGGCCATTTGTTGCTCCTCCAAAATTCATGCTGTAAAATGTTTAGCAATGTTATGCACAGTAACATTAAGCACACTGACGAGCTCTGTGTCTCTTGCGCTGTCGTCGTGATTTGTGTCACGGGCCGCATCTCAACGCTTTGACCTTACAGTGGATATAAAAAGTCTACACACCCCTGTAACCATGGCAGGTTTTTGTGAAGAAAAAGATTGACACTAAGATAAATCATGTCAGATCTTCTTCACCGTTATTGTGAAATATACAAATTATGAAAAACCAGCACTTTATTTAAAACTAGGGAAAATATAAAAATGACTTATAATAACCTTGTTGCATAAGTGTGCACACCCTTAAACTGAGACTTTCTTCCAGCATGACATATGTTAACTCAGCGATGTTCTCCCACTCTGGTCAACTCGCCGATTTTTAGTTGGATTCAGGTCTGGCCTCTGGCTATAGGTCATTCGAAGACACTGAACACGTTCAATAGCTATCAGGTGCTAAGAAACAGGAACAGTGAGGAGAAATTACAAGGCACACAATATTAGCGTCTGCGTCTCAGGAGGCTACTAATAACAGGATATTGTGTACATTACAGGGGTCGAAGAGCAGAAGATTTAATTAGTTTTGAATAAAGCATGAAGTTAAACTGACTTTAAAATAATCAAGCAAGAACAGTAAGTAACATTAATGCAGCTTATGTAAGATATTGTTCTCTCGGTAGACAGAATTTATTCATTTCATTTATACTCCATAGAATATTGTAAATGTGACTAAAAATGTGTTACGGTCAGGATGAACCCAGTGTTACGTCAATTCCAAGCTTTTACATGTGAGCTGATTTTGCAGCTGTTCTCTTTGGACTGACACCCAGAAAGCATCTCTCTCTCTCTCTCTCTCTCTCTCTCTCTCTCTCTCTCTCTCTCTCTCTCTCTCTCTCTCTCTCGCATGCACATTTAAACACACTCAGTCACTCATTTAGCCACTCGAACCGTTAATCATTGCCTGTTTCTGATGGAGGGCTAATGATCTTTAAACCAGAGAAACAGCCAGAGAAATAAACTGACTAAAGCATCGACTGACTAATAACATTCCTGGGCATCCATTACTAGTGTGTATCGTTAGTCCCTTGTTTTTACCTCACAAAATGCATATAAGAAAAGGAGCGAGGCTGAGCAGCTCAGCGGGTGTGTCTAATCAGCACACCAGGTAGAACAATGTAAAAGTTCTTCAAACAGAATGTTTTCATCAGTGTCCAAAGTATGCATTTCTTAAATCAATTCTGGGTCCTGATTTTTTTAGTGACAAATAAAAACACTGCTTGTCATGTGACACCGCAGACTTTCCTGTACAAAGATCTGGCCCTTCGTGTTCCTTCCTTAAACGTTCAATAAACGTTTAACTTCTTAGTTACATATCATTAAAAATCTGCTAACGTTGAATGTCCACCATACACGTTCCTGTTATACGGATATTGAAAGAATAACATATTAGAACAAGCACAGAAAAATAAACCTGTTATTTGTCTTGTAGCCCGAACGATTGTCTGAGCTGACAACTTATAACTTATAAGTAAGCAGTAACACACTCCAGACCGTGCTGTTATACAAAAATAATCTATGCCTGGGAGCAGAGGGTGTGATGCAACATGACACGCATGCGGAGTGCCTTCGAAATGAATTATTTTCTTGTAACAGCTTGGTCTGGAGTGTGTTATTCTGCTTATACCAAGGAGTTCAATGTTTAATGTAGTAATGTGTGAAACATAGCACATCTTAACAGAACATCCGAGAGACAAATTAGTTCCTGTGCTCACTTATGTTATAGCTATGATAAACAGTCATTCTTCACCAGTCTCTCACACACACACACACAACGCAGTCATTTTACCAAGCAGCCAGAAAACTCTTCTGTCCTGGAGACTTTCCTGAGCTGATAAACTTCACGTTGATTGCACATGAAAAGATTTTGAAAATATATTTGGGTTAATGGTGAAAACAAAAAGGCGATCTGATTTTATTCCTTTAATATGTAAGAAAATATCCTGTTACAGATTGCACACATGAGCTCCAGGCTGAACAGACGCATAGCAAAGTAACACCAACTCAGAAGACACCCAAACAGACCTGCAAACAGACAGTAAAGAGACGACGCCAGTGCCAATCAGACGCCGGTACGACTCCCTCTCTGTTCAGTCATTTGCTGAATCATTGTTCATCGTGACAGTCAGTGATTATACACCTACAGTGTGATCTGTATGATGGGTATAGACGATACAATTTCCATCAAATGTAGCTATGATTGATTCAGTTGTGTATTGTTGCTCTGCAGACATGTGTGTGTCCCAGATTTCTCCCAGTGCTAAGGAGAGTACAGAGGATGTGCTCACACCCCGCCGCACAACCCTACACCGCAAAAAGTCACAGGTACACACACTTAATGTTAATACTGGATTAGGTATGGCCATGCCCATGCTTTTCACTAGTGTGAGGTGATTCAGTTATGCAGGGGAAGATGAATCTTGTATGATTTGCTCCTCACAGTTTCCAGAGAGAAGCAGTGAAAGCGTCTTCGACATAAACAACATAATCATCCCAAGGTCTCTGGCTGCCTCGAGCACAGTGGAGCTGCAGTATAAGAACGTTCTCACACCCAGGTAACATGGTATACAATATTATTCAACTGTTCTTTTATTAAAATGGGTGACAAATTAGAAGAAAAAACATAGTAACTGGTAAGGCCGCGTGTAGGCTTCTGTACTTCTGCACGTATCTGGAACTGTTCTTGAGCAGCGAGCACTATTTTTTTGTCCCCCTAAAGATAATCCCTAATCTGGTGTTTTAATGATAGTTGTGAAGAGAGCTGTCTAATACATCAGTGCTAAGTCTCCCACACCTGGGAGCAATAACATATGTTTTTACATCATTCTTCATGCGTCCTCCTGCTCTGTGGTTGGGGGCGGAGTCATACTGGGAGACCACACCCATAAGGATAGAAATGTTTCATTATAGGATAAAGATAATCAGTCAGAGGAACTTTGTGTTGGTTTACAGTGTTTCGTCACTTTAAGAGGACAAGTGGAGCCAAACCATGACCGTAAAATAAATAAAGGCACCCCACAGTGAGAACACCGAGATAACTTATATAATGCGAGCACTCCTAACGAGCATATGTTTTTATGTCTCTGTGTTCCTTCAGCTGGAAGGTAGTGGAGCTTTCCCCAATCGTAAAGGAAGAGCTGGAGGAAGATATCAATGAGGTACAGACAGTTACATATATGGATGAACATTTAGATTCCTGGCTGAATCTGGGTAATAAATGTTGGCTTTTAAAAGTCATAATTATGTGACAGAAATTATTATTATAAAATTGTCGCATGTCTTGGAAGATCGATTAAACAGGAATTTTATCAGAAATATAAGGATGCGTGTGAAGCGTATCTTCTCCTTTTCCACTTTCTCAGGTGGAGTCACTGTCAGATACGGTGTTTATTCAGCGACACCAGAGCTACGAGCGAGGAGAGAAACTCTGCTGGGGCTCCTGGGAAAAGGGCAGGAAATGCACACAGAGGACTAGGTCAGTGTGTGTGTGTGTGTGTGTGTGTGTGTGTGTGTGTGTGTGTGTGTGTGTGCACATTTGAAATAAAAGCAGAGAGAAACTGAGGGTGCCTTCTTGCACTCCATCGCCAGCACCTGTTTTAGATGATATTCGCTGCTGCCTTCTTTTTTCTCAAAGCAGAGCTTTTTTTAACCTCTTGACCAATCAGGTCAGAATGGGGGCGGGGCAAACAAGAAAAACAAACATGTAGTACGTGTGGGTAAACAATGTGTCTTGTTAATGAGTGAATATGAAGAAATGTACATTTTTATGATGTTGCAGTATCACTAAAAATACCAGCGTGTATCACTTCTCTTGATGTTCCGCCTCCAAAGCTAATTTACTAATTAACTAATTTACACCAATCAAAAAAATCAACAATCAGCAAAATTTGTTCAAATAAACAAAGTCCCTAACTTATGATAAATGATCAACTGAATCATAATGAGCTCCGTAGCAGCACCTGAGGTGGAAATAGCGCTCCAAAATCAGCTAAAATGGCCAACTTCTGTGTTTGAATTCCCAACCTCTGTGTTGTTTGAACGCTACTGAAGAGCTCATTTTAATTGTTATAACCTGATTGTTTAACCATATAACTCATTATGTGTGTCAGTCATTGTCATCCACAGCTATTGGTGACTTCACAAGTGCAGATGGTTACCGGTAATGGTGCAGGTCGTCCACAAAGAATGGGATCATGTGATCAGCGTGCGCTTTATAGATTTGAACTCTGTGTGTTGTGCTGATTGGGCCCTCTGGTGTACAAACAGTGCAACTGCATTAGACACGTAATTAACCGAATGCTGACTATTTGCACAATGCACATTTTCCATTGTGATGCATCATTACACCCCTAGTTAAAAAAGAAATTAAATACTAGGTACCAAAAGGTCACATGGTATAAACTTGCACTGATTTTTGATTGAGGGTTTTTTTTGTAAAGTGTAATAAAATATTTCATATAATTAGGTTTTCATGTTCTGAGACTATTTCTGTGTTTTCTGTTTATTTATTTTTTAGTTATTTCTCTGTGTGAGTTCTGTGTTTAGGAACGGGGGTGGTTTTTTTTGCAGATATTTTTTGCTAATTTCGTAGATTATGCTTTGTCCTTTTTCTTCTCTTAATGTCTGTTTCTCCTTCTCTTCTCCTGTCACACGGGTTCTCCAGCAGAACGGATGTATCTTCTGATTCTGAAGCAACGTCATGGATCTGCAGCATGCCTCCAGACAACATGGAGAACAGAGAGGTGAACAAGGTTAGATCATGATCCATGCAGTGCTAATGCTAATGGAGACTAGTTGTAGCAATAGTGTGGTCATGTTGCCTTTAGTATTGTGTGCAGTGTGTATGTATGTGTATTGTTGTGATTCGTTAGCGTTGAAAGACTCTTCAGCAGCACTTTGGATGATTGTGTTGCATCTGTCTGACGAATTGGCTTGATTGCCCTGAGCCTGGTGTGTGCACTCAAACACACACACACACACACACACACACACACACACACACACACACCTGCAGCCTCTGTAGTGTCAGATCTATTTTTACAGCTCCTTTATCTCCGTCATGCAGCAGTAAATGTCAAAAGGTGATGGTTTCTCTCCACACCACCTCTCTCTCTCTCTATCTCTAACACACAAACGCACACACATGAACCGTCTGCCTAGCATGAAAATCAGCTGTTTGTGCTTGACACACTGACTTGCACAGACACACAGCTTGTGCCACAGACCCCGAGAGCGCTGCTCGGTCTGAGGGTGAAAGCTTATAGAGTAAAGTGTAAGAACCAGAAGAGCAGGAGGAGCCCTGGGTATAACATGATCATGGTCAGAGTGTGTACAGGAAATTTATGCTTCATTCAATGCAAGTTGCCGAATCTACGAGCTGAAAAAAACACAGAAATTGTCCCCTCAACTCGCGTTTCAAGTACAGGTTCCTTCCCAGTTTACAGTGTGACGTCAAATCAACATGGCGGCTCAGAGTGAACAGCATATATTCTCTCTTCTCTACTTTACATGAGTTTATAACAGTATTGGCTTTAGAGCAGTTAATATAAAAACACAGTACTTGGTTAAATCTATGAAACTGACCATACTAATCACAGTTTTGAGAAGATAATCATCATTAGACTTGTCTGACTTTAGCCAGCTAGCTTGCTAAGCCACTTTCTATATTCCGCTGGCTAGCTTATTGCTAACACTACTCACTATCGTCTGCTGGCTAGCTTATTGCTAACACTACTCACTAGCGTCTGCTGGCTAGCTTATTGCTAACACTACTCACTAGCGTCTGCTGGCTAGCTTATTGCTAACACTACTCACTAGC
>JAQQZU010023550.1:0-15033 GCA_030068025.1 Parauchenoglanis punctatus | reverse complement strand
CCTTGAGAAACATTGTCTCATTTCACTGTACACTGTACCACATGTATATGTTGAAATGACAATAAAAGCCACTTGACACTTGAATGTCACCTTGAGATAAAGGGTGTGAGACAAAATGAGTGAGAGTAGATGAGGTAAACAAAGGGCGATACTGAGTCATGTTTAGCTGCCCATTTAGCAACCGAGTCAGCCAATTGGTTACCCTGGATAAACTCACTATCACCTGTGGCATGAGCTTAACGACAGCTAGGGCAATGGGAAGAGAGCAGGTATGTAACAAATCAGTTATAGGTAAACAGTTCTAAACCTTCGCTGAGCCCAGATTTTGACAAAATCATGAATGATCTGCTGAAGGCTCAGCGAATAGTGCATGACCATTTTCATAATGCTGTACACATCGTAGCTGAATGTCGCGCTGCTTTTTGTGACATTCCCTCACCCAGTGTCCCGGTTTGTGGCAGTAGTGACAATCTCTAAAGCAGTTAGAAAAGGGCTGTCTTTTATCAGGATTGTTAGCATAAGTTAATTGTGTTTGTAGTTTGTAGAGTAGGGAGTGCTCCTGCAGCTTCAAGTTCGTGGAGGCGAGCACCAAAATTAGCGAGTGTGAGATTAGTTATACCTCCCGTAGAAATGCACAGTCTTTGTTCGTGAGACGGATGCATGCTATTTAAGAAATTAATTAAATACAGCTGCCTCATGTCATCAGAAACTGCGGGCAAATGTGCCTCTTCGGTCCATGCCTCATGGAAACGAGCCAGAAAGGTGGATGCATGCTCACCAGGGTTTTGTTTTGTGTTAGTTGCCTGAGATTAATCATGAGCAGCTAAGTTTCTTTTGTCTAGGAAAATGTGCAGTTCTGTGTAAAAAGCAGTCAATTGATCATGAGTAGCCCATTTGTAAAATGGTTTGTCGACGGCATTAGAGTTAGTGACTACATCATTTTCAGGCTTAAGAGTCAGAGTTTCATTGAACAAATCGTCCTCTGTGACGTTGTCACCCAATAAATGGAGGAGAAAATGTCTATATTCAATTCCATATAATTGACTATACTGGGTAGTGGAGAGCAGAATATCAACAAATCTGTGTGCATTATCTGGAGATGGGAGAGATTTAACTATTTCTCTAATGTCAGATAGGCTCAGGGGTTTAACTTGTACAGCCTTTTCGCCAAATTGCACAAAAGGAAAAGCGATGTTCAGCTGGGAAGCGACTGCCACGCCGTCCTTACTAGGCAGAAATGGATATAATGTAGAAGGAGGATTTAATTTGAGCGTGGAAACTGAAGAATTTGTGTCACGAATGAACAAATCCTGCAGCTTCAGTCCAACCTGCGATATTGCTATTAAAAGGTTCAGCAGCAAAACCACAGCCAATCCACTTGAGAGGTGTTTCCACAGGTCTCGGAGTAGCTGGCTTATACCCGTTACCACCCATGATCCCCACTGAAATGGCACGCAAACAAAACTTCAAAGACAACACAAGCAGGCCTGCTGAATACAAACATACAAAAAACACAAAAGACAGTACAGACAAGCACTGAATTAAAGCAAACAGATAAAGGGACAGAAACCACAAGCGCTCAAACAAACAATAAAACAGAGACCACAAAGCAAGCGCACAACCAGAAAACATAGCAGAATTCGCAAACAAGTGCGCAAACAGACACATATCAATAAAAAATTGAAATAAAATTAAAAAATTAAAAAAAACCATTTAAACTCACGGTACTCACAGAAACTCTGCATGAACTGAAGAAATAACTTAAATTTATGTAACCTCAATTTATATCCAGCGTAGTACCTAAGGCCATCTCTACTTAGGCTGAAAGGAACTCATTAGTCCTTGTAACTAAGCACATCCATGTAACTACGTAAAATGTCAGGCATCAAACCGAGTAAGAGACACTAAGAATAAAAGTCTACTTACCCTTTTTGATGACCCGCTTCTGACACCATCTGTTAGAACAAAATCGTATCGGTGATGATTCCGTTCTCTCAGGTTCGATCTGACTTTCGTGGGTGAAAGTTTCCCGCCCGTTTCAGATCCGGGGATAAAGCAGACACACAGAAACAGCATGTAGGGGTATGCACAAATTCAAAGTTTATTATGACAGACAAGTTTGTATACAGTAGCGGGCTGTGTGTGTTTGTGCATCTGTGTGTGTGAGTGGGTGTGTGTGGGGGTGTGTGTAGGTGTGGTGGTACAGGAAGGGAGAAACAAAGGTAAATGGCCTGTTGGGTGTGAAAGGTGTGAATGTCTTTCCGGGAGTGTGTAGAGGTGTGTGAGTGCTATGTTAGAATTTTCAATTCAATTCAATTTTATTTGTATAGCGCTATAACAACAGAAACTTATGAATCTATAAATTTATCCCTAATGAGAAAGCATGTGGTGATGGCGACGGTGGCAAGGAAAAACTTCCAGAGATAACAAAAGGAAGAAACCTTGAGAGGAACCAGACTCAAAAGGGAACCCATCCTCATCTTAAACTCCTCATATCAGAAATTCTGACTGTATATTTCTCTTCAGAAGAATACAGAGATCGCGCCATGATTCAAAAGCTGTTCTTGCCTTCGATTATGCCCCTTTTACATGAATGCGCACAGGGTTTGTCAATCCTGACTTCACTTAATAACCCCAAGTTAACCCTCAGTAGGTAAAACTCCCTTCATAGTATACTCCACAGATCAACAAGATGGCAACACGGCTGTAGCATGCAGCAGCCACTACGAATCCGAAATGGTGCTGTTTTGTTTCTTGGTGCGGCATATGGACACCGAAACAAACGGTGTTCATGTCTACCTATGCCAAACATTGCTGGACATTAAGAAACATTTAACTCATCATCTGCAGGTTGACCGGTTGGAGACGCTACACATCCTCGGGTTGCTAAGGAAACCAGGCCTCCAGTCCTCTGCGTCGCCTGATGCCAGCGGCCGAGGGAGGGTTCGCCGCAAGTGATGTGCGAAGAAGCGGAAGTGCGGCAAACAGACGGGGGTCCATCTAATGCCTGCTCCCTGGACATTAAATTGGTCTACATCCGACTTCAGCGGATTACCCAGCACGAGTTTAGAGATTGCTGTGTCTTTGTTTTCACAGAGACATGGCTCAGTGACAGAGTTCTGGATGCTGCCATTCAGCTAGATGGGTTCACTGTGTTTCGTGCCCACAGAAGAGCAGCTCTGTGCGGTAAGACTCATGGTAGTGGCTTGTGTGTTTACATCAAAAAAATAAAAAGCACCATTTCGGATCCGGAGTGGCCGCTGCATGCTACTGCCGCACTGCCATATTGGACTCCGAATCTGAAGCTTTTAATATTCTTAATTCAGGATAAAGAAAGCACACTATGGCAGTTAGGGTATTGATGGAAATTTTCCTCCATGATATGGAAACAAAGTCACTTCACAGAGTAAGTGATTGTTGTATGAATCATTATAGGAAGATGAATAACATGAAAATGACAACTTTAAAACTGAAAATATTATTTTAAAACAGAATTCCTGAAAGAGCTGAGGGTATAGTATAAAGTTGTCAGCTCCAGGGTGAGATGGAGAAAATAATCAGCCTGCCTCTGGGTAAGTAAAGAAAATTAACTTATACTACAGCAGTAATAATTCAATTGCTAGGTTAAATACAATTCTCATAGATAAAGTGATGTTAAAGGTTTGCAAATGCAACAAATACAAACATATATGCAATTAAATGAAATGGGAGACAATACAAGAAACTGAAATGCTATGAAATTAACATCCTGAAATTTGATGTACAGTGGTAGAAAACAAAGAATATGAACTTATTTAAATCAAGAGCTGGATGATGATGGTGTGGTGGCTGAAGCCATCAGTCAGCTCATGAACATTCTACTGCATGAGAAAGAAAATGATCTACCTTGCTCTGAGAATGTAAAGAAAATAAATTAAATTTTTTTAGAAATATTTCAATTACAAAATTAAATACAGTTCTTCAGTAAGAAACTGTGTGAGCAAAAACCATTTTACATTGATAAAGTGCTGTGTAGATTTGCAAAACCAGTGGTAATAAAGAATAGCTTAAGAACATTTAAAAATGATAAATAAAATAATAAAATTAACCCTTTAACTACTAGAGATGGCACCATTGGATCCAGTTGTGTATCAATTATCGTTTCTCATATTCATGCTAAAAATTTAGCAGCTCCCACAAAATAAATATGCACATAAGGGGGAAAAGCTTTACTACAAGCAAAAAACAACATTTTTACCTAGACAAAACACAATTTATGGGCCTAAAAAGTGTGGTACAGGGGTTAAAGGGTTTAAATAAAATTAAATGGGAGATAAACAAAAAGACTGAAATGCTACAAAATAACAATATTTGATATACATCCATGGCCACAAGTTTTGAGAATGACACAAGTATTGGTTCTCACAAAGTTCTCTGCTTCAGTGTTTTTAGATCTTTTTGTCAGATGTTTCAGTGGTATACTGAAGTATAACTACAAGCATTTCATAAGTGTCAAAGGCTTTTATTGACAATTACATTAAGTTTATGCAAAGAGTCAATATTTTCAGTGTTGGCCCTTCTTTTTCAAGACCTCTGCAATTTGCACTAGGATGCTGTCATTCAAGTTCAGGGCTAAATCCTGACTGATGGCATCCCATTCTTGCATAATCAATGCTTAGAGTTTGTCAGAATTTGTGGGTTTTTGTTTGTCCAGCCGCCTCTTGAGGATTGAGTGATGTTCACTTAGCTATCACTTTTGCCTTATGGCACGGTGCTCCATCATACTGGAAAAGGCATTGTTTGTCACCAAACTGTTCTTGGATGGTCTGAGAAGTTGCTCCCGGAGGATGTTTTGGTACCATTCTTTATTCATGGCTGTGTTCTTAGGCAAAATTGTGAGTGAGTACACTCCCTTGGCTGAGGAGCAACCCCACACATGAATGGTCTCAGGATGCTTTACTGTTGGCATGACACAAGACTGATGGCAGCGCTCACCTTTTCTTCTCTGGACAATTTTTTTTCCGGATGCCCCAAACAATTGAAAACGGGATTCATCAGAGAAAATGACTTTACCCCAGTTCTAAGCTGTCCAATCCCCGTACCTTTTGCAGAGATGCACTCATACCTGCCTGCTGCCATTCCTGATCAAGGTCTGCACTGCTGGTGCCCAATCCCACAGCTGAATCAACTTTTGGAGACGGTCCTGGCACTTGCTGGACTTTCCTGGGTGCCCTGAAGTCTTCTTCACAACAATTGAACCTATCTCCTTCAAGTTCTTGATGATCCAATAAATTGTTGATTTAGGTGCAATCTTACTAGCAGCAATATTCTTACCTGTGAAGCCCTTTTTGTGCAAAGCAATGATCACTGCATGTGTTTCCTTGCAGGTAATCATGGTTAATGGAAGAACAATGACTCCAAGCACCACCCTCCTTTTAAAGCATCTAGTCTTCTATTCTAACTCAATCAGCATGACAGAGTAATCTCCAGCCTTGTCCTTGTCAACACTCTCACCTGTGTTAATGAGAGAATCATTGAAATGATGTCAGCAGGTCCTTTTGTAGCAGGGCTGAAATGCAGTGGAAATGTTTTCTTGGGGAATAAGTTAATTTTCATGGCAAAGAGGGACTTTGCAATTAATTGCAATTCATCTGATCGCTCTTCAAAACATTCTGGAGTATATACAAAATTGCCATAATAAAAACTGAGGCAGCAGACTTTGTGAAAATTAATATTTGTGTCATTCTCAAAACCTTTGGCCACGGCTGTACTATGTTAGAGGCAGAGACGACATAAAAACATTCCAAAAACAGAAAACATGCAAGATCAATAACCAGTATGTCAAGGCTTGATATGTGAACAGTGAAAACAGGACAATACTTCACATCGTCGGATTGATTGTGCAGTAAGTGGTTTATATATTGAGCGTGCGCATGCGTATGTGTGATTGAGTCAAGATGCAAACAGTAAATAATCAGATGTAAGGGAAATGGTTCTGTTTATAGAAGAAGCAATGGAAATGCAAGGTACATACCACCAATAAAGGTGCTTCACTGTAATTTTAATTAATCAGTCTCAAAAAAATTTCCATCTCATTCAATCAGTCTCATTAGTTAATCAGCCTCATACAATATCCCTTTTTTAAGTTTAAAATTTTAATTAGAAATTAAAATCAACCCAAATTACTAAAGCCTCAATATTAATCTGTTTAGAACAATTTGAGAACAATAAAAATCAATCATTCAATTTATGAAGGCTTAGTTCTAAGCTTAGTTTGGCTTCTTGCAATATCAAAGTTATGACCACAACATGGCCATAAGATGCTCAATAATATAGCATACACTCAGCTTATGTATGTCCTGTTGCTGTAAAAGTAATAGAATTAAATATGCCCCCTATCTGTGGATGCAGGTAACCTACATATGTGAGTTGGAGCGTGAAATGGAATGTGTTGCTTGGGATGTGCAGTTCATGGCAGCCATATTTATAGGCTGTGGTGCAATCTGGGAACTGTCCAGTGCCGATTCCAGTGTTGACATGACAAATATTATTGTTTGTTTCTGCAACTATGGGTATTTTTAAATCCAGTAGTGAAATTTTGGGTTTATTTTAAAATTTGTAATATAATTCTTGATGAATATATCTACAGTGTTATTACACATCTGGACATAAAAATAATTGCTAAATATGTGCATTTAATAAAATGTATTTTGATGTAAAATGAAGTGTTTTATGGGTACAAACATCACTTTTGTCCATGTCCCACAACTGTGGTCTTAGTGCTGAGATACATAAAAAGAGCTATTACAATTTCAATATGACATTATTTCAAATGAAATTGTTTCATGTAAATATTATTTTACACCATATTAAAATTCTTGTTTTCATTACTCATTATTTATATGATTTTTTCATCTAAATGTGCCTGTCCTACACTTCTGAGTCCTTATCATTGCTTAACATTGAACAAATGCCATAGTAAAAGTTTTCTTCAAAGCCAAACAAAATTAGTTCCTGCAATCCAATACAGCAACACTGCAAACTACAACCTTAATAATAATGATATAGACAAATTATTACTTTCTTACAGTGTATAAGTAAGAGTCTTACAGTCAAAATTGAACATTATTATATTCATAAAGGCAGAATTTATGGAAGAGCTCTTGTATTGTATTGTATTGTATTGCTTGTGTTTGCATATCCTATTGCAAATATTGTAAACAAAACATAAACATGTCACATTCGCAACCCTAAATGAGACCAACTTCATCTCCAATAAGATCAAAGAAATGCAGAGAGAAAATGAAAAAAAAAAAAAAAAACGACAGATGCAAAGTGAATTTCCAGAAAGAAAAAAAGTGTTACAAAAAAGAAAGGAGAATGAAAGGCAAATCTGAAAAGAAGGCAGTAGAGGATAAATAAAGGAAACCAGAGAGCAAAACACAAAATATTGAAGGAATCAAAACAGTTTGTTGCTATGAACACACCACTACTCTCACCAGAGGCCTTACCTATAAACAAAGCTGGTTATGCCTCATTTAATGCAGTCTCTCTACTATCTTTGACACATAATACCTTCTTGTCACGTCTCGCGCTCCTCGGGCTAGGACTAGTCACGCTAGCGCGTTCCCCGTTGCCCGAGTTACCATCGCGGACGGACCCACTTCCGCTCCCGGGACCGCCACCTTGCTTCCGGCTCGCTAGTATAAACACGGAAGTGTTAGAGACATTCGCTGTTCGTTCATGTTCCCGTTCAGGATTCATTTTCGGACTCCGTTTTCCCTGGTGGACTTACCTATCCTCGGCTAGTTCTCGCTCAGGTACGTTTTCGGTCTCTCCGAACTACGGTTTTATTTACGCCGACGCTCCAGTGTTTCGGTTTCGTTTTGTTCTGTCGTTTCCGCGCTTTGTGTTCTGTCGCCAGCCCTTTTCCCCGGTCATCTCCCGGCTGCTCTCATTCGCGTCCCTCCCCAGTTTGCTCTCTCGTGCGTTTTTCCGTTCGGTCCGAACGGCGGCTTTCTTTTGCTCCTATTAGTTCTGTGTCCCATTTTGGTTCCGTTTATCTGCCTTCCTCGACGCATCGCTCCCGCAAGACTCCCGTGCTTCGTCACGTACGCCTCGCTGCGTTTGCTGTCCCATAGCAGACCGTCACACTTCTGTTTTTGTCAGTTATTGTTCTCTACAGTAGCCAATTGTTAAGGGTTCATTATTAACATTTGCCATTAATACTGCCCTTATTGACACAGGCAAGTGAGTATGCTCCTCTCTGACGTGTGTTCTGATGCAATGCTGCTTTCTCTGTGCCTGCAGACATTGAGGACACTGAAGACAACTCCTCAGCTGACCACTGGAGATCACGTCAGGCATACAAGTCAAGTTATGTGGCTTTTATTGTCATCTCAACCACATATAGATGATACAGTACATAGTGAAATGAGACAATGTTCCTCCAGGACCAAGGTGCTACATATAAGACTCCAGAGAATTACAAAGGTGCAACAGAAGACAACATAAAGTGCATGTGTGCAAACATTGCAAGACAACATAGACTGCATAAAGTGCACATCTGCAACATGTGCAAACACTGCAGACAGTGCAGACATCACAAAACACAAGACAAGGGAATGCTGATGGATTCTGACTGCTGCACCCCACCCCGACCCAATAAGCCCTGGCTGACTGGATGTGCAGTGCACACTACCTCCCATCACCTGGAAGCCAAAACTACCATACAGCTGAATGGGGCTCCTGTACCATCCCTGCTGGCCTCCACCCTCCCCAAAACAGGGTTGGCTGGTTACTATCACAGGTTTGTGCCTAACTTCTCCTCTCTAGACTCCCCCCTCTCTATCCTGACCAGGAAGGGTGAACTGGAGAAGGCACACAGATGCCACCTTTGAGAAGCTCAAGGTCGCCCTGCCCCAGTGCTACGAAATCCAGATTTCAACCTCCCCTTCCTGGTCCACACTGATGATTCTGAGATGAGTCTGGGTGCTGTGCTGTCTTCAAAGGTGAAGTTTTCAAAGGTGAGGAACATACCATCATATATATCAGCAAGAAACTAAGCCCAACGGAACAGTGCTACATGGCAGTGGAGTGAGAAGCCCTGGACATCAAGTGGGCAGTGGACGGACTATGGTACAGTCCCTTCACTTTGGTCACCTTGCAGTGGATGGCGAAGGCCAAAGACTCCAACAGGAAGGTAACCCGTTGGTTCCAGGTACACCACCATTCTAGAGCACAGCAAGGCAATGCTGATGCCCTATCGAGATGTCATTCTGTCTGGGCCCGCAGATGGCTTCGAGTCTGGGGGGGAGGGGGTGGGTTGTCACCAAAGTCTGATGGCCAGCACCTCCAACCAGCAAGTGCACTTCACACTGCAACAGTGGAACTGCAAAGATGGCTCCGCACAGTAGCAAGAACACCACAGCAGCATTTCAACACCACCAATGGTGTGGACTGCCGGAGAGCACATGCCTCACAGCCATGTGAGCCACAGCCACAGAATATCTCCTCTCTGATGTGCGTTGTGATGCAGTGCCTCTCTCTCTCTCTCTCTCTCTCTCTCTCTCTCTCTCTCTCTCTCTCTCTCTCTGCCTGCAGACATTGAGGATGCAGAGGACAGCTCCTCAGCTGACCACTGGTGACCACCCCCAACAATGGCCCTGAGAAGACTGACCTCCAGGCTCCTGCCATGGACCCACACTCCTCAATCTTCCAGCATCCAAAGCATGACAGTGCAAGACTCCCCTACTCCTGTTCTCCCTCATTTCTTTCAAATTTTTACAGAAGAGCAAATAAGCAGAGCGCATTTTCCCCCACACTTCTGCCTCCTGTGCCTGTCTTCTACCTTAGTGCCCCACAACACCTATTAAAGTATTTCGGGGGACAGGTTGTGTAATAATTCTGGGTTATTAATTAATTCTCCTCATAAGTTTGTAACATCGCGAGCCACTGTGGCGTCGCCAGTCACCTCTCAGGCGAAGCCGCGGCCAACCCGGGGTTGTAATATAGAACCAGTTGCTAGGCGACGATCACTTGGCCGCAATCGGGGCAAACGCACCGCAGCTATGATCCATGCTTAACAGACACTAAGCAACGCAGCTCGGCGCACGGACATTATATGTTGCCACGTCACGCTGCTGGAGATCAAGAGACAAGAGACGTTAAAAGAGATGTTAAAAGAAATGGAGAAAATATTTTGGTTTAAAAGAAGGGGAATAAGTATTTTGGTTTAAAAGGAAAGGAGAAAATATTTTGGTTTAAAAGAAAGGGGAGATGGGAGTGTATTTGTTTAAGTTAAATTATTTTCATTCCTCATCATATAATTTGCTTTATGCTAGGGAAAGCTTTATTGAGGGACAGTCTAATAGTCACAATCACTCCTGGTCTTAACACAGGAGCAATAGCTCAATGGGATAATTGTGGTGCATGTAGACCTGGAGATTGTCTAACCCCTGTCACATAAGCACTCCCTCACAGTCTCTTTTAATTTATTCACGCATCTTGGTTCTGTTTACATCAGGCTCTTTTGGGCCAACGGGCTAGGGTTCCCTACCATTTACCACCTCAGGAATCCTCCCCCATAACAAAGTTAGAACAAAACGCTTTTTAACTTTGCAGTAAGAGGAGTTTCACTACAGCATTATGACAACATACATATTAAACTATTTGGTGGACAGATAGTCAATTTAGGTTGGGTAATAATTCTGTGCTATCATTAAATTTCCTTTTTTGAGCATAAGTTTCTTATAGCAGTGTTAAAGGTTCCAAAACTTAGTTTTGTGTGGATTGAGTGAGGCAATCAAGCTAAAATAGAAATTTAACTGTAGACATTTTTTTTACCAAGAGATATACTTGGTTTTGTTTGCACAAACATGAAGCCCTGAGACCAATTTGAGTGAGATTGCTTCAGATGGTAGTGGGTCATAACCCAAACCTTTCGTAGGTTTTGTGATAATAGCTCATTGTTTGCTTTGTCAAAGCCTGCTTTAATCTGATTGGCTAATGGCAGCCATATTTTTAATTAATTAGATCATCATTAAAAATCCACTAGTAGATTAACACATAGATCCAGCCTACCAAATTTCATCTTGATGCAACTTATGCATCCTGAGAAACATCTGATTATATCTTCACTTCTTATGAATGACCATGCCCCAAACTTTGCTTATGATCTCAGAATCTTGTCCTTTATAAGCCTGTAAGGCCTGTATAAGGTTCATGCAAATATATTCAAACACTTACAAGTTACAGCTGTTTGAGTAAATTAGGCTCCACTGCAATAAAATTGTTTGATGTGTGATTTTTTTTTTTACAAAAGTCAAAATGTTTCTGATAATTATTTAGGTTCACACACTGCTGAGTAGTTTGGTGACAAATTTCTGAAAATCTTATGACTAGTTCATAAAAGCAGGTTTTGCATATATGTTTTTAATGCTAATTAACATAAATTAGAGTGGACGGAGCTAAATGGTGTCATGATTCTGCCCTTTGCTACAAGCACAGAATACATTGGGGACTCGGCTGCGCACGCAGTGCTTTCATTTTCTCTGTCGTGCATAGTGCGGAAGCATGCACTTCCACATTTATGGCGAGAACTACAATGGACTACAGTTCCTGTGAGCACACACTCCCAGATTCAAGTCATGTGACCTGTAATTGGATGAATGCAATCCAGAGACAATCATGCTGGTCTTTAGAAGGACTCTCAGTTGTGCTTCGTATTCGCGAAGCATTTGCCGTAGCAACCCGAGGATGTGTAGCGTCTCCAACAGGTCATCCTGCAGGTCAGTTTTTGAATGTTCCTTTATGTCCAGCAATGTTTGGTGTGGGTAGACATGAACACCGTTTGTTTTGGTGTCCATATGCCGTAGGAGTCATGCCAAGAAACAAAATAGCGCCATTTTAGATATGGAGTGGCCACTGCGTGCTACTGCTGCACCGCCATCTTAGATCACCTTTAGATATATTCAGCAGCTCACTGACCTCTTTGCCTTCAGGTACAGGATCAAACACACACTGTAATATGGCGACACATGATCATATGATGATACTGGCTCACCACCTCTCTCTCATACCACCATAGCCCAGATTAGAGCCCTTCCTGAGAGAAGGCTGAGAAAGAGCGCAATCTTGTTGAAGTCAGATTATCCCTCCTGTGCTGAGAATTAGAGTTAATATTGGAGCAGAAACACTGAGCTGGATCTCCAGAGAAATTGTCAGGCCTGGTGATCAAGGGTTGGGCTGTAATGCATTGGATGTTTGATGCTGGTAGTTGGATACCTTGTGAGAAACTGGTGGTGAGCTGTTGCACCTGGGATGCAACTTCCTGCAGCCATCTCTCTTGATCTTCAAGCAGGCTTGAGCCATGAGGGAGTTTTGGAGAGTAGTCAAATCTGCTGTATCCATATTTTGTGAAGCATTCTGTCATGCAGGCAAGGTGAGACAGGATGCATATGCAGTTTCAGTCTTAATTATAAAAACATCAGAAAGTACAAAATTGGCAGGCAAACTCAGTGTCAAAAGCAGAAGCAGGATTCAGGCAATCACCAAACAGAGTAGAGCAAGCGAAATAGAATCAGTAATCCACAATTCAGAAAACAATCAAACAACCAGAGTAGCAATCAGGCTTGGCAATAGCAGACAAAAAAGAGCTAGACTAATGTTTAATGAGCCTTTTGAGCAACTGAGGGTTTATTTAAACAGTCAAGGGTGTGGGTTGATTGGATTCATCTTCATGTGATTAGAAGTCATGTAATTCTGAGTACAGGAGTGTGTCGGCCATGTTGTTAGTGTGCATGTCCTCATGGTAGTTGGAGTCCGTGATTGGATGTGTACACGGGAGAGTGTCCACCATGTTGTCTGTGTGCAAGTGTTTGTGGGAAATGGAGTGTGAAGCAGAATGTGCAGGTGCAGGCATGACACTTAATAACACAGCAGACTTTGTCAACAGTAATGTAAATCTCTCTAAATCATAATCCGCAAAATAAAGTCATAAAAATTCATGCTTTATTCTGTGTAGCTTTCCCTTTTGCTTATAGTCTTTTCTTGTATATTATCTACCGATTACTTATACAGAGTATAGAGTGACAGTTATCCACTGTACTATACCTCTATAAGACACAGCATCTGACAGGATGTTGCTGGTAAGTCGTAACCTTACCTTTGAGTCCAGGTGAACACCTGCATACATAACCAGCAGCATGTCTGGGGTCATAATGTTCAGGCAGCAAGGTTTCAAATCCATAGAGTGCTTTCCAGGAGCGCTCAATACATGTGGCTCCATTGAAACAAGGACTGCTTCCATATTCATTCAGATCCAGCTCACAGTGATTGCCCTCAAATCCTGGGACAGATGACAGATGAGACACTCTCTTACAGTAAATAAGAAAATATCTGTTACAGTAATTAACATGAAATAGGTTGCAAATTGCAGTCTTTTTTCTTCTCAGTTTCCTGAGGAAAGCTAAATAAAATAACAAGATTAAAACAGTAATTTCGCATGAACGGACCTTTTAAACAGACTCCCAATATTGAACTTATGCACTGTAAAACACAAAGAAACATTTGAGTATGTACATTGCTGAGGCTGTATAAATGACAGTAAGGATGAGAGACACAATGGCGTGCTATGAGACATATGACTCATTAAAATGATACGTAATGCTTAATGCTAATTTTGATCAGTTTGATTTCAATCAATAGGGCTTTGTTGTAACTTCACCAGTATCAGTATGGCATCAGACTTAGAGGTGTTTCTTTTCAGTTTCTGAAAAATGAAGGGAGTGTAGGGAAGTAGTAGTAGTTCAACACTGCAACTCAGAAGATTATCCATCTTTACACACACACACACACACACACAAACACACCACAAGTGCTCTTTGAGCACTAGATGGTACCATGAGCAAATACTTTTCAATAACAGTCGTGAAGTCACTGATACTTTAGACATACTTATTAAAGAATTATAAACATGAAATTATATAAATACAGATTATGATAATAGATGGACAGGCTAAAATCTAATATCTATCAAAAACTCAAAGGGTGGGGCTCACATTCACACACACACACACACACACACACACACACACACACACACACACACACACACACACACACACAGAGAGATAACTACACAGATGTGGACAAATACACAACTCCATTACTTGAAAAGTATAAATGCAAAGTATAAATGCTCCTGATCAAATATTACTCCAATACAATTGAATGTTGTTCAGTCAAAGTTTTACTTAATTAAACATATTTAAGTATTCAAAGGTACTTTTTAATGTTTTCAATGTTTAAGGTCTTTATTGTTATCTTTTTAATGTCAACACATTGCTGTATTATTGCCACTGTGCATTTACAGAATCTAATGACTCAGAAACATATATATTTCTGAAAGGACTTTAGTTACTAAGGTTAATTCTGCATATTTGCTAGTTAACTATTAGTATGCTTCAGAAGTGGAGTTACACAGGAATTTGCCACATTACAACAATTTGGCAGGCTAAGCCAAAAAAACCCATAAAAAGTAATTTGCCATGTGAATTGCCATGATCTTGTTACTTTCTTTCTACACTGATAAACTTCAGTGGATTTTAAGTTGAAATAATTGGATGCCAAATTGAGCCCATTTGATTGACATATAGTGTATACGCACCAACTGTATGAAATTAGAAGAGACCTTTCTGGTTTGTAATGAGTATGTTGAAGGTCTAAATAAAATGTCAGAAGTAAAAAAATATTATTTTTTTTTCTTGGAAATATATATAACTAAGTAAGAGTACAAATGTTAAATTTCAATCATAGTCAAGCAGGATACATTTGAATGTGCACATGTATTTTTGTAAAAGCAAAATAAATCTGATGCAGTGAGAAAGAAATCTTTTTCTCTACTTTGCTCATAAGTTTTGATATACAGTACCAGTCAAAAGTTTGTACACACCTACTCACACCTATTCATAGGTCTTTGTTACGTCCCGACGGGACGATGCAAAGGGAGACCACAAGTGCAGCGGCGTGCACGAGGAGAGAAGCAGAGTCTTA
>JAQQZU010023549.1:0-15048 GCA_030068025.1 Parauchenoglanis punctatus | reverse complement strand
GAGCCAGGCCTTCTCGTCCAACATCAGTGTCTGACCTCACAAATGTGCTTCTGGAAGAATGGTCAAAAATTCCCATAGACACACTCCTAAACCTTGTGGAGAGCTTGCGCAGAAGAGTCGAAGCTGTTATAGCTGCAAAGGGTGGGCGGACGTCATATTAAACCCTATGGATTAAGAATGGGATGTCACTTAAGTTTATATGCGTGTAAAGGCAGGTGAACGAATAGTTTTGGCAATATAGTGTATCATTCATATGAGTGTTTATATAAAAATTATGATATTCATAAAAATCCAATAATTTGGAGAAAAAAAAACATTTTCATCCTACTTGTGCTGCTGAATCTGTGTAAATTTAGGCATAAGATGACTAACTAATGTAAACCTTGGTGTAATTGACTTCAAGTTACTGTAATTCCACTTCTTTTGACAGCAATGAGTAATGTAATTAATTACCTTTTCAAATTAAATAATGCAATTACAATAACTAAAATTCAAATTCTCATTACTCATTTCTTTTGTCTTGTCTGAAAATATTAATGGGCCGACGTAGCCTATACTTCCCCTGTCTGAGCTTCACACAATGTTGACATAAATATGCTCATGGGTGTCTCCAAAGTATACTTGATTTTCTGCTGTCATGTTTTCTGCACAACGATCAGTGTTTCACACATGTGTAGTCAATGCGCAAAACATGCACGGTACTGATGACAAAATTTGAGTCATATGCACCGTGTGTCAACTGTGTCCGCAAAGGTATACTTTGGCCTACTTATCAGTTGTGTAGAATTCATTGTTATAGTATTAATTGCAGAGGAGTGTGTGTATTTAATGCTAAAGAAGGTTTTTGTGGCACTGCGGTGAGGGAGAAATATGCAATTAGCAGGCTTAGTTATTGTATTATTGTCACAATTACAGTCACCGGACTTCTAATATTACACACCTGCTCACAATCACAGCCAAAATACTACACACACACATACGCTCACACCTGCCTCCCAAATAAATTGTCCCACAAGATTTCAAGACCTCTGCAATTCGCACTGGCATGCTATCAAGCAACTTCTGGGCCAAATCCTGACTGATGGCAGCCCATTCTTGTATAATCAGTGCTTAGTTTGTCAGAATTTGTATATTTTTATTTGTCCACCTGCCTCCTGAGGATTGACCACAAGTTCTCAATGGAATTAAGGTCTGGGGAGTTTCCTGGCCAAATTCTTTATTCATGGCTGTGTTCTTAGGCAAAATTGTGGGTGAGACCACTCCCTTGTCTGAGAAGCAACCCCACACATGAATGGTCTCAGGATGCTTTACTTTTGGCATGACACAGGACTGATGGTAACGCTCACCTTTTCTTCTCCAGACAGTCTTTTTTCTGGATGCCCCAAACAATTGGAAAGGATACATCAGAGAAAATGACTTTACCCCAGTCCACAGCAGTCTAATCCCTGTACCTTTTGCAGAATATCAGTCTGTCCCTGATATTTTTCTTGGAGAGAAGTGGCTTCTTTGCTGCCCTTGTTGACACCCAGCCATCTTCCAAAAGTCTTCGCCTCACTGTGTGTGCAGATGCACTCACACCTGCCTGCTGCCATTCCTGAGCTAGCTCTGCACTGGTCTCCTTGAAGTTTTTGATGATCTGATAAATAGTTGATTTAGGTGCAATCTTACTAGCAGCAATATCCTTCCTTGCCTGTGAAGCCCTTTTTGTGCAAAGCAATGATGACTGCACATGTTTCCTTGCAGGTAACCATGGTTAACAGAGGAAGAACAATGATTTCAAGCACCACCCTCCTTTTAAAGCATCCAGTCTGCTATTTTAACTCAATCAGCATGACAGCATGAGCTCCAGCCTTGTCCTCGTCAACACTCTCAGCTGTGTTAACGAGAGAATCACTGAAATGATGTCAGCAGGTCCTTTTGTGGCAGGGCTAACATGCAGTGGAAATGTTTTTTTTGGAATTAAGTTCATTTTCATGGCAAAGAGCGACTTTGCAATTAATTGCAATTCATCTGCTCACTTTTGCCATCATAAAAACTGAGGCAGCAGACTTTGTGAAAATTAATATTTGTGTCGTTCTCAAAACTTTTGGCCCCGGCTGTAAAAATAATATAGCTACGCACACCAATCAGCCATAACATTAAAATCACATGCCTAATATTGTGTAGGTCCTCTTTCTGCCACCAAAACAGGTCCAACCCCTTGAGGCATGGACTCCACAAGACCTCTGAAGGTGTGCTGTGATATTTGTCCCCAAGACATTAGCAGCAGATCCATTAAGTCCTGTAAATTGTGAGGTGGGGCCTCTTTGGATTGGACTTGTTTGTCTAGCACATCCCACAGATTGAGATCTGGGGAATTTGTGGGGATCTCAAGAGGCCAAGTTAACTCCTTGAACACTTTGCTATGTTCCTTAAACCATTTTTGTCTATGCCAGGGTGCATTATCCTACTGAAAGAGGCCACTGCCAGTAGGGAATACTATTGCCATGAAGGGGTGTACTTAGTCTGCAACAATTTTTGGTGGGTAGTACATGTCAAAATAATATCCAATTGAATGCCAGAACCCAGAAGTTTCCCGGCAGAGCATCACAGTGCATCCGCTGGCTTGCCTTCTTCCCTTAGTACATCCTGGTGTCATCTCTTCCCCAGCTAGGTACACCTAACCCTAGCACACACCTGGCCTTCCACATGATGTAAAATAAAAGGTGATTTATCAGACCAGGCCACCTTCTTCCATTGCTCCATGGTCAGTTCTGATGCTCACATGCCCATTGTAGGTATTTTTGGTGGTGGACAGTGGCGAGCATGGGCACTCTGACTGGTTTGCAGCTATGCAGCCCCATACACTGCAAGCTGCGATGCACTTGTGTTCTAACACCTTTCTATCACAGCCTGCATGAACTATTTCAGCAATTTGTGCTACAGTAGCTTTTTTAAAGGGCTAGCCTTCACTCCACATGCTCATTAATGAGTCTTGTGAGCCCATGGCCCTTGCCACTGTCGCGCCCTTCTTGCTCATTTTGGGTGTAAATCTACATCTGTATTTCTGTAACACTGTTTTGTGACACGTGTTAAACTGAATTTAATTGTTAAAACAAAGCCTTTCCATGCACTTCAAAGATTTGTGCACTTCATAAGAATCTTATGATGGATTTATTATTAAGTTTGTCTTCATAGGCTTATAGCACTAAAAAAAATGACCTGTTAGCCTGTGAACTAATGCTGATTAATTTATGTATTTGCAGATTCATCAGGTGTACACGAGAGAATTTCTACAAGCTGGCTCATCGGAATCATGTGTTCTGTGGCATTTCTCACTCTGGCAGTTCTAATTGCATGCTTTGTGACCAAGAACAAAGGTGGAATGTATGCAGGTATGATATTGTTGATTCCAGAAGTACTGCACTCACTGTTTGCATTACCAGGACTGTCAGCCGAAATAAGATAAAACAGTTTGTAGTTTTCTTCACCTATGCTGCATGCCTAAGGCTCTTTTTCTTTGTTTTCATCTCAAGCACACATAAACACACAATACTGTACACAACACACTGAATATTTCATCATCTTTGGATTTTTCTTTGCTACCAAACTGTGACTTTTTTCCCCATGGAACTTAACATTGTCAGCTTAAACTTTCTAATGTTACTTATTCTATTTTAAGAATGCTTTGAAAAATAAAAAAAAATCACACGGCCTTCTTAAATTCCTGAAACAAGACAACTCTGAAAAGCACAATTATTTAAAATTGTATAGTACATCTGTATATTAATTATTATAGAATGCAGAAACATTGAAAGTTACCTTAGGATCTTTATAACACATTCATAACCACTGTATAAATGCTAAAAAAGTACTGCTGAAAATCTTTATAGAGGTTTCTTATAGAAACCTTTATAGAGTTTCTACAAAACTTGTAATGGCTTTGTGACTTTGCCTATATATGAAAGATGTGAGGGAAAAAAACTCATTATGGATAAAATGATTAAGATTATTGCTATAAATTTTTATCTTGGAAGCTATTGGTTTGTTTTTTTTTGCAAAATCACATACCTGAATCTTGCACCCCTTGAACCTTGACAGATACCTTTTCATGAATTCTTTAATGACTATCAGCTTTCCCATCCTTGGAGCATGGACAAAGGAGATAGTAAACTTGAACCATGAAAGAACAAACCCACCTGCCAAGACAAGGGTGTACATCCCTTGACTGGTCAAATGTATCTGATGATTTGCCAATTTCTACACTTCTCCAGTAGTTACTTGAGAGTCAGAACTCCTGTTTTTTCTTTATCATAGTTTTTTTCTTTTGTTTTGTTTTGCTTTGGGTTTTTTTGGCTGCGGAAGATAATTTATGTAAATAGAATATACATGGGTAGAGTTTAGAAGAATTACCTTGTCATTGATACAGAATGGCTCCCACTCCCATGTATGAGGGATCCACCTCAAAATTGAGCTTAGGATCAAAATGGAGGAGAATTGGAGCTGAACTAAATCTTGAGCTCTGTAAAGGCCTTTGTGGCCTTAGAATTCCATCTGAGTTTGGTTTTACCTCATTTGAGCTCCGATGTGAGGGGAGCCCAGCACTGATCCTAATGAAGTGGCAATAGAAGTTAATGTAATGTAATGTAACAATGTAATAGTTCCTTGACTGTACATAGTTTAGGCCAGACAACCACTACTGCCACCTTGTGATCATCCATCTTGACCATTTGACTGTCAGTGGTGTAACCTAGGAATGAGAAGTCTGATGGAAAATACATTTTGCTGCCCTCATGTACAAGTGATTATCAAGCAAGTGTCTTGCTTGATAGAACCTTGCAAGCATGCTGGCTGTCTTTGGCAAGGTAGCTGAGTTTATCAAGATTTCATCAATATACATCATTACTCCTTGTCCAAAATGTCACACAAAATAAAACATAAGACTGATGAATGATTGAAACACTGAAGGCGCATTAACCAGTCCATATGGCATAATAGGATATTCATAGTGGAGATAGCTGTCCTCCATTGATTTTAAGCCTCATTCATTAAGTGATTCTAACTTGCTTTGCCAATGATCCCTGTTGATGCCCCTGTTTGGGGTAATGGTAGGTTTGATGCCCCTGTTTGGGGTAAGGCTCTGGTTTACTGATTAGAAGGTCAGGGGTACAGCACCACCAAGCTACAACTGTTGGGCCCTTGAGCAAGGCCCTTAACCTACTCTGCCCCAGGGGCTTTCCCTGTGCTTTGACTCGAGCTTCTTTACAAGCTGGAATATGCAAAGAAAACAATCTCTCTGTGCTGTAATGTATGCGACAAATAAATTCTTTTTCTTCTATTACTGATGTAGGCTTGCAAGGTATTATTAGAATACACTGAGTGCCACTGACACCACACTCTATGTGCTAGCATTTGGGAGCTTTCCTTAAAGTACTTTCTATTGAGAACAATACATATAAATGTCAGTGTTTATTTATATTGTTATACCTGTCATTGCTATCCTAATACTACTAAGGTGAGGTGAGTGTACACATTTCTCCAAGCCATTCTTTGTGTTCGCTGCAAAAGGTGGACTCTTATATATTCTGAAGTTTGTACACATCTTCAGGGTAATCAGTATCCTTGAAACACACTCAAAGAAAAAAAAACAAAGCAGAAAAACCATCTGTCGCTTTAAATCCCAAGGTTCAAAACAGTAGCTTTATTTTCAGCACAGCTGTATATGAACATAAATCAAAGGATAACATTAGTTTTTCTACTGTGAAAAATGAAGGTGACTTTTTTTTTATGAAAGTAGTTAATTGATTCTTTTTTAATTTTCCACTGTGCAGTGAAAGAAAAGGAAGACTTACGATCACATCTGGAGTCTAAAGGCATGAATGATGAGACTTCCTGTGAATACAGGTAAATGATACTCTCTGCTATGGTTGGATGCAAATGTGAGGCTTTTGTATAAGTGAGTACTCATAACGCCATGTCTTTCTCTCCTGCAAGCGAACCATACAATCATGCCACTTTTTTGGATCCAGACAAAAAGTATGGCAAGTGAAGCAAGACGTTGTTGTGCAAACCTGTGTGTGTGTGTGTGTGTGTGTGTGTGTGTGTGTGTGTGTGTGTGTGTGGGATTATGCTGTAGACCTATGCATAATGAAAGCATTAGTCTAACGCATTTTTAGAAAAAAAATATTCTTCGTACAAATTTAACCGTATGATAACCATACATAACAATGCAGTATCTTGTTTTTTAAGCTAGTACATAGCAGTAATAGTTGTTAACATGCTAGTCTAAGTGTTATATCTTGTAAACTAGCAAGCCTGCAAACATATACAGTATATAGTCTATTATATTATGTACAGTAAACAATATAAAGGTTCTTTTGTGATAGCTAGCACTAGGAAAACTTATAATTAGTTGCATCAGTCAAACCTAAACACTAGTTTGAGTTAGCCTAGTTAGCCTAGTTTGAGTGTACATTCCTAAAATTTACTTAAATATTAATAGTTGCAATTTAATTTCAATGTAGTCTCAAGTAATAACTTAAAACTACTGCTCAGTGCAAATCATCTTATTAAATCACAACTCAGTGTGCAGAATAATATGCGCAGTGATATTGACCATCAATGTCGGCTCGTCCATAGCAGTGGGTGAAGCAGAGCCCCACCAATGTTAATCTTCGTAAAGTCCTCATTCATAGCGCTGTACATTTTTAAATTCCAAATAATATGCCAAAAGTAAACATTAATTAGCTCTTTGAGTGACCAACAATTTAAAAATAGTGCTATTTGACAGATACAAGCAAGTTTTTCATTTTTGGTAGCCTTTCTAGATGTTGCCTCAGACCTATTTGTCTGAAACAGAAACTGCAGCAATTGCTAAGAGAGGAACACTGGGTAAGAAATCACTCTGGCCCATACTGGTGTCTGTGTTTCAGGAAGTCTTTTGTACTTTAGCAGTTTGATTTAGTTTTTTTATACTGTTACACTCTATTTCTTTCACTATGCTCTCAATACATCAGTGTGTCTGACTAAAACATTAATCTGGTTTCAAGGTGACCTTTGACTTATATGACACCTACAGTTCTTTGATGGTCTAGATGAGGAGTGTAGCACAATACCACTGTCTTATCTGTATCTGTTTAGTGTTCAAAATATGTGTATCTCTATTCACATGTAAACCAGGCATGGGTGCGGTCAGGACTGTAAGTGATTTTATGTGAGCCCTTCAATTATGCTCCAGGAAACATTGGAAAAAAATCCAGGACCCCTGGAAAGAGAATTGATTTATCATTCACAAATGAAATAACAATTAGCATTTTGCAGAACATAACTTTATTCTACTGCTGAAACTCTACAGTTCCTCAACCTCAGTCACTTCACTCAAGTTAATTTGATCATTGATAGAAATTGTATTTTGGAGCTTTATAAGGCAATGTTTAGGTCACGCTACTGGAGCCATCGAATGATAAATAGTGCACCTCCAATTCATATCATGTTAATGAACATTAACCAACGTTCTGCTTCATACTTGTGCCCAAATTCTAACGAATATAAAGTATGGAAGTATGAAATACATTTTTTTGTTGCTGTTGTAGTCCAGTGGACCCCAGGCCTGATGCACACCTCTAATCTCAACCTTTCTGGTGAGGTTTAAAAAAAAGTGTGCCTCTTATTTGTGTCTGTTCTGAACCTATTGTCTGTTCATTGAAATGATATATTAGTATTCAATTACATCCCTTGTCCACTCATAGATTGTTCCTGTGTGTTCCTCAGGGAGGTAAAGTAGCCCAACAGGCTATTTGTTTGCACACACTGTTCCTCTCATTGGTTAGCATTATCACAACATCTGCAATTGTACTCTGTCTCTGAGGACCACTATATACTACTGCCCTTTGAAGCATTTAGCTATTAGAGGAAAAACAGCGATTCAGTCCTGACCACCACCTTCTCCTTCTTATTAACCTTTTCTCTTTGTCGGTCAAATATATAGGTGTTTTCCTCAGGTGAAGTTAATCACTGTGCTTTGTTTTTTACAGTGACAGTGATGAAAAGCCTCTTAAGAGCAGCCGGCCTACATTGGAGGGAAACATCAAAGATGACAGTAGCAGCATGGACAGCTCAGCTGACTACGGGAATGAGGACTGCAAGTTCAGTGAGGACGGATCATTCATTGGTGAATATGTTGGCTACGAACAAAGGATATCCATGGAGTTGACAGTCTGAGATGCCGTGTCTTCTTTTAGACTATAAAATGAGTGAAAGGCTGAGTGTACTTTAAAGTACAATAAATGGATGTATATTAAAAATCTGTCTGAGTGTCTGAATAGTCACTTCCTTAAAGTGTAGTAAACATTGCGAAACACACTAGCCTAATAGCCTATAACAAACTAAATTTCTTCTTCAGTTAAAAAATAGTTATGCTTTTATGCTGAACAACTAGGTGGATTTTACAGGTTTTTTCCCGGAACACATTTAAAAAAAAACTGATCGTGGCCCCTCGTTGACTTGATCATGTAATAACAGCAAATTCTTTTGTTAGATGCCATGGACATGGTATGCACGGGCTCAAAAATCTCAAAAGTCATATTAAGGTACGGATCATAGGAGCAAGTGGGTTTCCTTTGATGTTGATGTAATAGATTAACATAATTAAATATGATTCTTACAGTAATCTGGAAACCTGACACATTTCTGTCTAGCAATGTACTTGATTAAAATTGACATTCTCACTGCCAGTGGAAAAAAGGGAATCCATCTGAAAAGGTTAAAATAAGTGGTGACCCATACATTTGTTCTCGCATGGCAGTATTTTCTTGTTCACATTCATTATGCATGCACATTGGCGCAGTATGAAGAGCATTCTTAAAGAGTATAGTATTCCTAGAGATTATTAGCATTCGAGGAGCATCTGTTCCTGTCCAATACGAGAGATTGTCATTAAGAACAATCTTTAATACATCCTTGGCACTTATCTTGTATCGCAGCTTATGCCTACCTCTATTTTATGTCTTAAACAATCATTTGGAGTTTTACTGTACATAATTTGTGTATTTTTGTCTTTTATTTTCAGTGAATATGTATTGTTTGTTTGCACATTCTTTTCTTACTTGTAAATACTGTTGTCCTTACTAAAGTCTCTGTTATTATAAATATTTGAGTATATTGTATAGACAAATGAGGCCTGGATGCTGCATTATCCACTGTTGCAAACTTTACTTTCATACAATAATTTCCTGCCATATTAGCAGAGCAAGAATCTCTAGTAGATCAGTGCAAGTCTTTGGAGAGATGTGGGTCTTACCTGAAAATGTATTTGGCTTCGTGTTCAACTTATTTTCACAAAAAATGCATTTTTTTTTTACAGATACATTGTAATAAAGGTTATGTAAATATACAGTTGGACAGCCTGCCTTAACTCTTTCATAAAGACCCTCATAAAATAAAAACACACATTGCCTCTGAGATCTCTTTTATGAAAAGTAATTCCTTTTTCTCTTTTTTGAAGTGGCACTTATTATTGTATTCAAATGGTGCATGGTGTACCAAACAAAGTCTAGGTGGAAACTCAATTCAACTTAAAAAAATTAATTACAGTCTCAGTTAAAAATGACCTTTTATTACATTCTTAGGGCTTCATCTCATGTTTTGCAACTTAACAATAACTGTAGCCTATACTTACTAACTTAGAGAATGCTGTGGTATAAGGAATAACACACATCAGACCATGCTGACGTCCATGATACAGCTGGAACTACCTGTGGTGTTATACGAAAATAATGCACATATTCTCAATCAGATTCAAGCATTCAGGCGCACTGTGGTATAATTATGCAATATCACACATGCAAGCATGGGGTTATACTAAATATCAGCATGGCTGTGATTCAGCCAGAGCAGATAATGACAGCCATGCCAATATTCAGTATAACTGCACAATTTTGAGTGCAATACTGCTTTTATACAACAGTCATGTAAACAAGAATTTAATGCTGAGTAATTGAAATTTGGTTAACAATATTGCAAAATGTTTTGTTCATCTTTGCATTGCTAGCAGAAATAGATCCTGAAGAGGTTAGACTCACTGACAGCCCATCGGGTATCTGGCTAGCTTGCTGCTCATTGGGCCCACACTTATTCCCATGTGTTACATTGTACATTCCCAAGTGTATCTGATAAAATTGGCTTCCCGTCTTCTTTTTCATCTTCTATTAATGAGCTTTCATACTTTAAGTCAAAAGTTATATTTATAAAAAATGTGTCATATCTGCTGACAATGATGCTAACGCTACTATTGTAAAGGTTTCAGTTAACTGTTGCTAAAATTGGAATTTTATGTTGTGAACACGGACAAGCAGAGTGATATACACAGTGAAAATGTCTAGTGCAGTTATACTAAATATTATCACTCTATAATCTATCCAATCAGATTACTGGAATTAACTGTTGTGTTATTATTATTGTACAACAGGTCTGGTCCATTCATTTAATTGGACAAGCAATGTTTCAAAAGTGCTGATATTTAGTATAACACTGGAACATTTCACTGTTTGTATGACTCCACTTGTCCTCTTGTTAAAAAATTTTAATCGTTGTCCAATCACTGAGCTGTCATCCATCATGTGCACCCCTATCCATGCCTTTCCCCTCACATAGAGGTCAGTCACAGTAATAATCTCTGAATCATAGAAGATTATACCTTCATCAATTCTAAAATTGCTTTCTCTGCAGAGCAATAAACCCTGCTAAACAATAACAAGAGAACACCCTTTCAACCAACTCAGCAATGGATCTTTGCCTCACCAGTTACTTTAGGTGGTGTAAGCCGCCACTTCAGTGTTGTTCCAGCCACCAGATAAAGGTTTATTTTCACGTATCCAGAAATGTGATAGGTACTGTTAAGACAAAGACTAAAAATTTATGCTACACATCAAAAAAAGTTTGAAGAACCCTGTTGGATTATAAATACATACTGATGAAAATGTGTATAAACAGTTTCAGGGAATAGAATTGTCATTTTAATAATTTTGGAAGTCATGTTTCCCTCGATACTGAGAAAACTGTGTAGTTTTAACAGTTGATTACTGTTATAACACTAGATAAGTTGTTGCATAGGACTAAAGTGAACTGACCAGCAAAGTATCTGACTAACTGTCCTTCATATTTGTTCTGTTGTTTCTTATTTGTATTTTCTTTTAGCGTAATATGACCTTTTATCTAATTTTGCTGGCAAGCACACAAATATATTGGCAATGCATTTGGTTATCAGTCATCATCAGTCCATGCTAAAGACTCAAAAGTAGATCAAAATCAGGTGTAGACAGCAGAACAGACAATATGGCTACATAAAGTGACCAGATCAAAGACCTATCAAAACTTATCGCAAGGGGATCAAAGTGTAAATGAGGTGTTAAGGTCAGTTAAACAGAAAGATCTATCCTGTTGCTGACAGATAAAGCCATGAAATGAAACAAGGAAAAATGGAGGAAAAAACCTAAAGAAAGGCATTTTCTCTGGATATTTCTTAGGAAGCTGATTATATGAACCATAGTAGAGAGATTAAAAGAGAATGAATGGTCTCTGAGCTACTGATGCTCACATGTGATTTCACATTTAAATACTTCTTTGAATGCTATTGACTGTTAAACTTTGCAAAAATCACATTTTAAAATTCTTCCTATGTAAAAAAAAAAAAAAAAATGCTTTAAATTCACAGACACCTCCATTATGCCTTTTTAATTCTCATGCTCAGAAGAGTATTGGGAAATAGATTTTCCTCCAACCTAAAATCGAGGTAAACTGAGTTCATTTAAAATTGTAGGTTTGGCAGTGATGGTTGCGAATATATATATATATATATATATATATCTATATATATATATATATATATATATGTATGTATAAATGCATTCAACTCTGTCTGAGCTCTCCACAGTAAATGTGTTCTGCTCTGTCACAGCTCTCCATGATGCCGAGCTGTAGAGAGGGTATCTGACAGCATCCTGCTGAGCTTGTGTGTGTGCTTAAGTTGAGCATGTTTTTCACTTGGATGACTGTGCTGTGCAGGAAGCATAGAGGAAAGGCCAATCAAAATAGCTATGCTCTTTTTCATGTCTACATTCTATCTCCTCAATAAACCTCCCACCCACCAGAGTATTACAGTATGCTATTGCAATTCTAGGTGTAGTGAAGTGGATAGTTCAGAGCATCGAATGTAAAAAAAACATGGACGTGGCTCCATTGCCTCCCATTCTATAGAAATGAAGCCATATTGTCAAATGTGTAGCCAGATTCAGAGCAGTAGAAACAAGTGCCAAAGTCTGGTCCACCCATTCATTTGGTAGGCTCATGTATTTGACCCACCCCCTTCTCCCAATACAAAGGTTTAGCACATGGCAGAATGTCTCCATTGTGGAAATCTTACCTCTTCCCAGTAGTATAATGTTTTAAAAACTAATTTCAGGGCGAAACTGAAAAATGTGCAGATATCAGCATAGGGAAAATGAATTAGACACTGCAGATATAAAAGGTAGTTTAGACAAGAAAAGGGACATGAAAAATAGTCTGTTTTGTCATTGAAACACATGGAGATGGGCAGTGCTAAAAATTGTACTGAAGCCAGCAAGCAGGAGCACTAAACCTCTGGTGGCTTCATTTTTTTGGAGGCGATATGATGTCCATGTTTTCAGTTTACATCTGAAATTGTCTTTGTTACTACTTAATGCCCGAGGATATTGCTGTTTAGAACTCTGCGTGCCTTTGTCTGTTTGCCTTTATGATTAGTTAATAATATGATCAGACACTTTATACTGTATGTATGGCAGAAATATTTTATGGGGTCCCTGAGAGGTCAATACCTTGCAAATTCAGAAAACACAACAAGAGAAACATGCTGCAATAACAAAACAACAACAAAAAAACACATTGGAAGTGTTTCCAGAGGACACTTAAATGTGATGAGCACATCTGATATAGTGTGTTAGTTAAGTAATAGTAGCTTATAATAATGACATATTTCTTCTTAACAAGCCTTTAGTCCATAAGCCTTTAGTCTGTCCATAGCATGGCACTCACTAGTGTATGCAGCTGCATGATGGTAGAAAGAGGTAATGATAATCCACTTGTGTAAATAGTATTATTAGCAAAATCTGATTAATATGGTTGCCACAAAGTTTTTACTCTTTCCTTCCCACAAAATGTCTGTCCGTCACAGACATTTAATCCCTTTTACTTACTATAGAATTATCTCTGTACCAGAAAATCTTTAATTAAGTTGTATTGGATGAAGTATTTCATTTCTCCAGATAAGTGGTTAAATTCCACAGTTAGCATAATTATATACCTGTTACACAGTTAGCATAATTATATACCTGTTACACATTTAGTGTAATTATATACCTGTTACACAGTTGGTATAATTATATACCTGTTACACAGTTGGTGTAATTATATACCTTTTTTAATTATAAAAAAAAAAGTTTTATAAGTTCTTCAGCCAAATATGTCATGATGTTAAATCAACTAAACACTGAACAAATGATTTCCTAAGTTCTAAACAAGCTAAAATCATATGCTTGAGTTCAGTGTAAATGTGTACAGTTGCACAGGAAAATTATAACTGTTCTGACATAAAATGTGACTTTTGAAGATGTTCTAAACAAAGGCTACTGATACATACTGCATTACGAGAAAGATTGTTTGCTCACTTAAATTTTTCAGTTCCTTTAGGTACACTTTCAAAAAAAATACAACATTTGTATTATTATGGGACTATTTATGGTCCCTCATGACAATAGATTATAGATGGCAATAATAACAACATCAAGCAAGCCTTAAAGAAAATTATGTCAAGACGCTATCACACATGGTTTATACTATAGGATAGTATCTAATGAATTTTTAAAATATAACCTTGTAAAAAAAAGATGTTCATTTTATTGTAGAAGACTGAGTAGGTGTATCAAGGAATGAGGACACAGGAAGTGGGCTTTGTAGAGTGTGACTTGACTTTTACTCCAATGATGGAACACTGATCCTGGCAATACCCAGGTTCCCTGAAACACCACCATGCCTGCCTCTACCTGCACGCACGGCTCATTGATATATCGCCTGTGGTGAAAGAGAAAAAGTGTGAGATTGAAAAGAAGAAGGAGGGAACAGGCCAGATCAGAGTCCAGGCCCGAGAAATGGGTTTCAGAAGGACAACCCCTCATTTCCAAAAAGCAATGATGGGTTGAAATGGGGTGGAGGGGGATTCAGAGAGAGTGCCACACGTTTAACAACTCCATGAACACTTCTGGATCATGGTGGCACCCCATCTTCATGAGCATGTTGTGAGTCATTGGTCTGGCAGCCACTCTGGCTGGGTCTCTAACATTTTGCTGCATACAATAAAGGACCTGACCTTCCTCAGAAAGTAGCGTCTGCCCATGTCTTTCCTCTACACAGCCTTAAAGTTGACCTGCCAGTCCAGTAGGTTGTGAAGATGGACACCAATGTATCTTTAGGTGTAAATCAGCTCAATGTTCTGACTCATGATGATAATGGGCAGGTTGTGATCCTCTCACTCCTCTTACTGTCCATCCCTGATGCACCTGGGTTAGGGCTATGTCATGTAGGAGCTAATGATGTACTTCTTAGACAGAGGTCACTAAGAGTAACATTGTAGAGGTGTGTAAATTAGAGGAGGCAATATCTGATGCAGCTCTGTCCACATCCCAATGCAGCATGGCGATGTAGCTGGCCTGTTCAAGCCTGACGGTATCCATCCTATTCTGGAATGTGTTGCTCTCATAACTTCCAGCATAGCACATAGTCTTAGAACAGGCCTAATTAATCAATCACACTCCTGAGCCAAGGTCTGGGAGCAGACAAGCAGGCAAAACCATACAATGAAACTCTTACTGATCAGGAGTTTAATGTACTGTGTTAAACAGAAATATGGATTAAACCAAATGTTCAAGTTCAAGTTCAAGTGGCTTTTATTGTCATTTCACCTTATACATGTGGTACAGTGTACAGTGAAACGAGACAACGTTTCTCAAAGGATCATGGTGCTACATATAAGGCAACAGA
>JAQQZU010023548.1:0-15052 GCA_030068025.1 Parauchenoglanis punctatus | reverse complement strand
GGTGGCCATTTTGAAGCAGGCTGGGACTACAGACATGGAGAGGGAGAGGTTGAAGATGTTCATGAACACTCCAGCCAACTGAGCAGTGCATGATTTAAGGACACTATAATACATATAATATAATATAGACAGGATAAGATATATAATAAACCAATATAATGTATATCTAAAATTAATAGCAATGATGCCCTCACAAAACAGCGCTGACAAAAATAGATACTAAAGACACTCACCTCCACTGCATCCCCCTACATCCACATAATCTACAGGGTGAAGTGGGAGCGAGGTAGAGGACATAGCCTTCTGAAGTGAAAAAATTTCACTGGCCACTTTGATCCAAGATGGCACCGTGGATGGCAGCCTCGGTACCACGCTCCCTAGTGCTTTCTCTGTTTTTGTTTGTTTGTTCAGTGATCAGCTGTCCCTGATAGCTCATTATACCAGCCGAGCCTCCAACTTCTCCGTTCGGACCGCGTCACAGAGCTCTTGGGGAAAACGAAAGGAGGCGGAATCTGTTTCTACATAAACGAAGGATGGTGTACAGATGTCACAGTGCTAAACAAAACATGCAGCCTTCACTTAGAGACCATTTTCATTGACTGTAAACCGTACTATTCACCAAGGGAGTTTTCCTCATTTATTATGGTTGGTGTTTACATCCCACCTCAGGCCTGTGTTAGTGAAGCATTACAACTAACCATACAACTACCTGGCTAACCATATAACTAACATGGAGCACAAACACCCAGACTCAGATTGTTCTTGGTGATTTTAACAGAGCAAACCTCAGCCAAGAACTGCCAAAATACAGACAGCACATTAAGTGTCCTACCAGGGACAAAAACATACTTGACCACTGTTACACCACATTTCCACATTTCCACCAATAGAGGAACTCTTACACATTGTTCAATTCACTTGTGAAACTTTTTCACAGCCTTTCACCCACCGTCTTTTCACCCATCGTCTTTCACCATCTTTCACTATTTAGTCCCTATTGCTCTGTCCCTCATGCTACCCTGGGACTCTCTGATCACTGTCTGATTCATCTTCTCCCGACTTACAGGCAGAACCAGAAGATCTGCAAAACCTGTGGTAAAAACAGTAAAGAGATGGACCAACGAGGCAAAGCTGGAACTACAAGTCTGCTTTGACTGTACTGATTGGAGGGTTTTTGAGGCTGCAGCAACAGACCTGGACGATCTCACTGACACTGTGACATCCTACATCAGCTTATGTGAGGATATGCGTGTGCCAACAAAACTTTCTGCACATACAACAACAATAAAACCTGGTTTACAGCAAAGCTCAGGCAGCTTCACTGGGCTAAGGAGAAGGCCTACAGAAGAGGGGACAGAATCCTGTACAACCAGGCCAGAAACATACTGACAAAGGAGATCAGAGTAGCAAAGAGGTGCTACACTGAAAACAGGTTTTCAGCCAACGAACCTGCATCAGTGTGGAGAGGCCTGCAAGACATAACCAAATACAGGAAACCATCCCCTCACACTGCAGAGAACCATCAAATGACCAACGACCTTAATTTGTTACTGCAGGTTTGAAAAACAATTTTTCACACCGCTCACCCTCGACCGACCACATCACACACTCAGCACCCACTGCTATGCCCCTGCCACTCCCCACTGACACTGTACCTGCACTCAGGATCTGTGAAGATGTTGTGAGTCACCTCTGCAGGAGACAGAAGGTCACAGGGTTAAATGACTACAGGCCTGTCGCCCTGACATCTGTGGTTATGAAATCCTTTGAAAGACTGGTGTTGACCTACCTGAAGAACATCACAGGCCCCCTTGCTAGACCCCCTACAGTTTGCTTACCAAGCAAACAGGTAAGTGGATGATGCAATCAACATTGGACTGCACTACATCCTGCAACATTTCGACTCCCCAGGAACATATGCTAGGATCCTGTTTGTGGACTTCAGCTCGGTGTTCAACACTATTATTCCAGAAGCCCTCCACACAGCTCACTGTACCAGCCCCCATCTTCCAGTGGATCACAAACTTTCTGACAGATAGGAGGCAGCAAGTGAGGCTGGGAAAAATCACAACCAGCACACGGACAGTCAGCACTGGCGCCCCCATGGATGTGTCCTCTCCCCTCTACTCTTCTCCCTCTACACAAATGACTGCACCTCAGGAGACCCGTCTGTTAAACTCCTGAAGTTTGCAGATCACATGACGGTCATTGGCCTCATCAAGTACAGTGACGAGTCTGTATACCGACGTGAGGTCGAACAACTGGCCCTCTGGTGTGGTCAGAACAACCTGGAGCTGAATATGCTCAAAACTGTGGAGATGACAGTGGACTTCAAGAGGAGCTCCCCAGCATCTCACACTACTCAACAGCACTGTGTCTCCCGTGGAAATTTTTAGGTTTCTGGGATCCAGAATTTCCCAGGACATGAAGTGGGCACCAAACAGACACAATTGTCAAAAAGACCCAGCAGAGGTTGTACTTCCTGCACCAGCTCAGGAAGTTCAACTTGCCTCAGGAGCTGCTGATCCAATTTTACTCTGCAATAATCCAGTCTGTTCTCTGCTCGTCCATCACTGTCTGGTTTGATTCAGCCAAAAAACAGGACAGGAACAGACTACAACGACTGCAAAAAAATCATTGGTGCCTACCTGCCCTCCATTCAGGACTTATACATATCTAGAGTCAGTAAACGGGCAGTGAACATCACTGCAGATCCATCACACCCTGGACACAACCTTTTCCAACTCCTTCCCTCTGGTAAGTGCTACAGAGCACTGTACACCAAAACAACCAAACACATGAACAGTTTCTTTCCACAGGCTAAGGTTCACTATCATGAACACTTAAATCAATCACATAGCATCAGCGACAATACTTGTGCAATAAACCAGTCAGCAACAATCATCCACTGTACCAAACTGGACCCTATGTGTATATAAAGTAACTGGTTACCCATTCCATATTTATTCTATATTCTGTATTTATTCCAGCATCTTGCACTCTGCACAATTGCACTATGGACTTAATATCGCTTTCAGCTGTTTGTTAATCAGCTTGATCTGTAAACATGTCCTGGAATCTCAGAAGTTATTGATTAAGTAATCAAAAGCATGAATGATACTGTTATGTTATGAATCCATCCCCAATGCAGCCATTCACAAAAAGAGATTTGGCATCGTTGCTGTGGTGACGTGCGGAGCGTGCGTACGAGTAGCTCCAGTATGGGGAGCAGAAAGCGCGACAGAATCCCCCCTCGAAGGGCCGGCTCCCTACGGCCCAGGCATGTCAGGTCTGGAGTCATAGAATTCCTGAATGAGAGCAGGGTCAAGAATGTCCCGACGAGGAACCCAGGATCGGTGCTCGGGGCCATAAACCCCCCAATCTACCAGGAATTCATAGCCCCTCCCACGGCGACGGACCTCCAGTAACTTGCTAACCGTGTAGGCCGGTTCCCCGTCAATGTCCCGAGGAGGTGGAGGTTTGGCAGCGGGTGTAGATAAAGGGGAAAAGAAGGCCTTCCGAATGTGAGAGACGTGGAACACAGGGCTGGAGCGGAGGGTACGAGGTATGGCCAGCTGGTACGAGACGGGGTTGACGCGATGGACCACCTTGAACGGGCCCACATAGCGAGACCCCAGTTTGTGGTTGTTCGAGGTACCAGGGAGTCCCTTAATCGACACGTACACCCGATCTCCGGGGTGATAAACCAACTGTAGAGGTACTACACCTAAGGTCGGACCCCTCTAACCAGTGCCGCCATTCCTCCAAGGCTAATTTGACTGCTAGCAGTTCCCGGTCACCCACATCGTACCTCCGTTCTGTGGGACTAAGCTTGCGTGAGATGTAAGCGCAGGGGTGGAGTTTGTGATCCGCGCTCGACGTTTGCGACAAAATAGCTCCTACTCCATTACATGAGGCATCCACCTCAATGACAAACGGCCTTGTAGGGCCCGGGTGAATGAGGATGGGAGCTGAGACAAATTGGGCTTTGAGAGTGTCGAATGCGAAGAGCAGTGACCCAGGCTTACCCCGAAGCAGGGACGTGAGGGCGTGGGCCACTGAGCTGTAGTTCCTCACGAAGCGTCGATACAAGTTCGCGAAGCCCAGGAAGCGTTGGAGTTGTTTGATGGTCCTAGGAACAGGCCACTGCATGATGGTGGTGGTTTTGGCCGGGTCCATGGATATCCCTTTGGGAGAAATGATGAATCCGAGGAAGGAGGTGGTGGTAGTGTGAAATACGCTCTTCTCCAACTTCACAAACAGCTGGTTCTGGAGGAGGCATTGGAGGACCTGCCAAACATGAAGGCGGTGTGCCTCCAGGTTGGGGGAGAAAATCAGGATGTCATCCAGGTAAACGAACACGAAGCGTCCTAAACAATCCCGGAGTACATCATTAACCAAGGCCTGAAAGGCCGCGGGACTGTTGCAGAGACCGAACGGCATTACCAGGAACTCGTAGTGACCATTGGGTGTGATGAATCCAGTCTTCCACTCATCTCCCTCCCGGATACGGACTAGGTGGTACGCGTTGCGAAGGTCGCGTTTGGTGAACACAGACACGCCCGAGAGCTGTTCAAAGGCGGAATCCATCAACGGAAGCGGGTATTTGTTCTTGATCGTGATCTGAGTAAGCTTGCGATAATCGATGCATGGACGGAGAGAGCCGTCCTTCTTGCCCACGAAGAAAAATGGAGCGGCTGCGGGAGAAGTAGAGGATCTGATTAAGCCCTGGGCGAGTGCTTCGGAGATGTATTCCTTCATAGCCCGGGTTTCCGGCTTAGACAGGGAGTAAAGATGCCATACTGACTCATACTGAGTCACTGAAAACAACAGAACTTGGTTGTTATTATTATTTCCATTACTATGAATTTTTAAAATAAACCAGGTACTTTTGATTGTTAAAGAATTTTATTCAATTCATTAACATCCAATAAAATTTTGATTGCTTTTGTCTCGGCTTGTAATGGTTGTCAACAGGAATTATAACCTATCTTTCCTCTGTCTAAGCCTGATCCACCCATATGCCTTGGTATAAATAGGGTATCTATCTCGGCCATTTGGAAGAACAGCCAGTCTTATTACTGTCCTCCTGATCTCTCCTAAACACCCTACATCTTTATGAAAAACAAGCATAACATTTAGGCAAAAATCATTTAAGTTAGCAAAATTGAAATCAAGATTGTTCAAATGTCTCAATCATTCACATGGTGCCTGCTAGAGGATTTTGAAGGAATGTTATGGTTGCTAATTCATCCATTATTGTATTAGCTTTTTCTAATTCTCAACTAGCTATGTAGGCTACAGTTTTCCATATTTTAAACTGTTAGATAACAAAAGTGGGACATTGTCTCAGGCAGTGAGTTTTCAAATGCTCTTAATGCTGTTTGGAAAAGCACATCCCATTGTATGTATGCAGATTGTGAAGGAACTCTGTCCAAAATATCTTCCAATCTAACTACAGCACGTTTTCTCACGCTAGCACTACTTATAAACATAAGTTAAACCACATGGCATACCTTGAACCAAATTATGAATTATGTCTCTGCATTTAACCCTTCCAAGCAGTGAACACACACACACACAAGTGAGAAGTGAGCACACACATGCCCAGAGCAGTGGGCAGCCACATGCTACAGCCCCGATTAGCAATTGGGGGTTAGGTGTCTTGCTCATTGGTACTTCAGCCTTAGATGCAGAGGGAAGGGAAAGTGCTGTTCATTCACTCTCCCACCCACACATTCTTGCCGCCGGTCCAGGGAATTGAACCCACTACCTTTCAGTCCCAAACCCAAAAATTAATGAATACATTTTTATTAGAAAAAAAAACTTAAGTAAACTTTTAAATATCATTAGTGCTATGTTCAATCACTCATCTTAAAAGACCGTGTATTTCTAACAAAAGATATTCGTCAACAATTATAAAGCATTTTCTTAGACAGTTACCCATATTCATGTTAACAGCTGAAAGTCATCCCCTCTCCAATACATCACAACATAGTCATATAGTTTTTCAATTTTTTTGCTGTCTTCACTGACAAGTGATGCAACAACTCTTCTGTCTTGTGTTTCAGCTCATGTAGAAAGGCCTCTGTAGCCCTGTGGACTCTGTCGAGAAGCCTTGATGAATACCTCGTTCAATACCCATAGAATGGCTGCTATAAACCGTGCCGTCCAAAGCCTTGTTATCAATTTGTTATAATGTGTTAGATGAAAATAGTCTGGAATCTCATCCAAACATTCATGATGCTTTTGACTGGGGTGATTAGTTTGACACCCATAGCAGATCTCTTTTCTGTATACTTGTGAGCCCACAGAGAACAGACATGCCACCACTGATTGCGCCACCACTGATTGCACAACCAAATTGTGTTGACTGGGTCCTTGACTAAAACTCTTCAGCTCAGTTGTATCCTGAAAATACAATGTGCCATTTCAAATTATGTAACAGTACTTTACTGAAAATATATTACACAGTTTTTTACTGTATCTAATTCAGATCAGATACATATAAGTTTTAGGACCGCATGTGAAAGTGACTCAAATCTGAATTTGAAATGATCAAATTTGTGTCTATATAGCCCTGAAAACATCAGTTATGTGTCACATTAAGGCAAAAAAAATCAGATCTGAGTCACTTCAACATGTTAGTGTGAATGTAGCCTGTGTGTCTGTATTAAAGCAATGATTTGTTCAATTTTCGAACAGACGAGTTTAAAATAAACATAAAATAAATATCAGCTGCCTGTCACTTGACTCTTAGCTTTCAATGCCCAAGAACAGTGAATAAATACTTTTGGGAATTGACTTGTTAACCAAAACAGGACAGAGACTTACAAAACATACATATAGTATATTGTGTATTTGTTTATCTAGTGGGTCAGAAAAATAGGCTAGTTTAACTTTTCTAAGCTAATTGAATCAAAAAGCTTTGCTACTTTCTGCTGAACAAACATAACAAAGCTGGACAATTCAATCAGGAGGATCACACTTCTCCTCACATTCCCTCAAATGAATGATAATATTACTCACATTAAAACACAAGTTATGTCATGAGGCCAGAATTAAATTATTGGCAATTATTTTTATTATCAATTTTTATTGATTTTGTTGATAAATTGTCCTTATGTATATTAACATTGTAATCCTCTAAATAATCCCCATTTTTATTAAATGTATCAGTAATCTGATTACAGCTTTTATCTGTAGCTATAATGAAATACAATTACCTTTTTCTGTATACTAATTACGTAATGCTGTTCCATGTATTCCGTTACTCCACAAGCCTAACCATAACAAAACAGTTCTGTGGGTGTGGATGACAGAGTTCTCTTTTAAAGATGTTAGAGAATCGGAGTGAAGCTTTATAATATTTAAAAGCACAGCCACAAAATCAGCCTATCTTATCCCATAAGGTTTACATACATGCTAAAACAGCATGAGAAAAAGAATCAAGGTATTTTTTTTCAATAACAAAAAAAAAAACCTTTCAAACTTTACAAATGTACCTCAGAAAATAATATAAAACAATTGAAAAGTGTATTGCATGTAAATAAAGCTGCTTTTAATAAAGCTGAATGTGTTGAGGACATTAGAAACTAGATGCTTCCTTCTACTTAACTCTGACTTGTACAGAAGTACTCAGACCACATACAGCTAGGCTAATATTACTAGGATAGCCTTCTTTCACTATAGAAATATTGCTAAGATAAGAAATATAATGTCACTATATGATGCAGAAAAACTATTTTATGCTTTTGTTACCTCTAGGTTGGATTATTATGTTGCCTTTCTGTCTGGATATTCCAGTAGGTGCATAGTATTGCAGAATTGAAGAATTCTTCCCTTCTTCCATATCGGCTTGAGGAGAAGCAAGGAACACCAAAACTTTTTAGGCTCACCAGTGAACATTATTACAAAGGTAAACCTAAACAATGAAGGAGGTCAGTCTAGAGAGTGAATGCTGAAGAATGAACCCCAACACACATACTTAAGAACGCCTGGTGCAGGGCATATTGGTCCGCTCTAATTGATTAATCAATATATAACTCAATCCATATAATATAACCTAATGCGCACTCCCTTCATAGCCACTAGATGTCCTCCTAGTTCTTTAAGTCATACCATTAGTAAATGGCTCTAACTGTATCTGTCTACTCTCTGCCCTATCAAGGCCTAACATTTCTTCTTAAACTATTCCCTGCATATTCTGGTATGAACTAGATTTAACAGACCAAGGAGTAAAGTCATTTGATGACTTTGTCAACTTTTTTTTTATGGCATGGTGCCCTCTGCATTAAGGCCTAAGTGAGAGCTCCTTCATGAGCAACATTAACCAACATTATAAAATGGGTTTTATGCAGTGTAGTAAAAACACTATGAAAATCCAGAAATGTATTTTCTGAATATCGTCCACAATTACCAAGCTCCAGTTATTCCAGAAAGCAGCAGCCAGAGTCTTTATTAGAACCAGAAGATTTGACCATATAACCTGTGAATGTCTGGTCTTTTTCTGATCCACCACAAATGTGATCAATGCCTCCTCCACAAGATGCAGGCTCTTTCATGGTACCTCAAATAGTGAAGGCTGCCCTTTTAAGAAATTGGCCAATGTAATCATTGCTATCACAACTAGCATTCTGTCTTTCTTCAATGGAGGTTGAAAGAACTGCTGCAGGTACATTAAGTGTCTAGGTTATCATGTCCACCCTGTCATAGTGCAATATTAATTAATAAAAAAATCAGAAATTAAAAATATATTTAATAAACAGTACACAGTCACATTTAATAATGAATCACTTTCAGAAAAAAGTGTCCACCCCATCATTAGTCCTTCCATGACAGGGAAAACACTGCATAATTTTTGCTACACACTCATTACAACATATGACAGCAGATATTACACACATCTAATTGTAGGTGATTTACTGTACTATAGCAGGCATGGGCAATATGGATTTTTTTTGGCAATATTGGTACAGTTGCGGTCAGAAGTTTACATACAGTTTACATGCAATATCACTGATTTCTTTGAACGTTTCATTTTCTGGGGCAGAATTATTGTACAACATACGTCTTAATTAAATAAAACAAGAATTAGTTCCATACATTCTAATTTAGTTTGGGTTTTCGGAAATCAACACAGAGTCAAAATTATACATACAGGGTCAAAAATTTACAGCCCACCTAATATTTGCTTAAATGTTAGCAGTTTCACCTTGACCAGATGCTTTTGGTAGCCATCAACAAACTTCTGGCAGAGTTGGTAGAGTTCAAATAAATTTGTTTTTCATGACATGGACCTGGATTTTGGGCACAGTCCACATATTTTCAACAGATTCTTCTTTCTTGGACAGCAGCCTCAGTCCATGGTGATCTAAAACTCGCTTGATTGTAGAGTGTGTACCAGTAGTTTCTATTTCATTATGGGCCTGTTCCTCGATGGTTCCTGTGTTGTTCCTGACCATCTGAGCTGAGGGTACTGAACTTTAAAAATCCACAATATTTTTTGATCAACTACTCAGTCTGTTAAAATGACCAGTATTTTCCACAATTCAAAACGATTGTTTTACTACTAATCCTAAAAAGTAAATGGCATGGTGTATTTTTGAAAATGCCATATTGATGTAAACTTTTTTTTTTTTTTTTTTTTTTTTTTTAAAAAGTGTTAACTGATTTTTTCCTGAAATAATTCTTTATAATGCCTTATGGTTTCCTGTTGTTTAATAAATGATGTGTTCTCTTCTAGTTCACCCATTAAAGCCTTACTCCACCCTGTTATGCCAAGGTCTACCCTGCCATGTCATCATCCACCCTGTCATCTTCAAGTTTTACGAAAATAAACACAATTTATTCTCAAGCCAGAAAACATTTTGTTCTTTATAAAGAAGTGAAGACCAAATAGTATTGCTTGAAAGTTTGACATATTTGTTATTTTACATTTGTTGTTTTTTGTTATTTCTGATTTGATTAAAAAAGAAAATGCATGTATTGCAGATTTTAGAGGGAAGCAAATACTTTGCAGTAATTTCATTATCAGTAGACTTTTCAAATGAACTAAAATATATTCCTGAGAATGGGACAAAATATCTTTATGTAAATGTACATTTTATAATCATTATGCAATGAAAATGCATTTATGTCACTTTGAATTTGTCCATGACAGGATGGACATATCTTGTGATTTGCTTGCAAATTGTCTGCTTGCAGTTCATTTATAAAAAGTGCTGGAGCTTGACCAACATGCATTTCAAACAGCAAAAGGTCTACATAAAATGAATATGAGGTTAAATGGAAAATCTCAGCTTTTATTTAGGAAATTATGAAGTCTCACAGGCACTTTATAGTGATATTGATCCTAGTACAAAGAACTTCAAATGCTTCAAATACAAAGCCTCCTCCTCTGCCACTTAGGTGAGGAGGACTAGCTTCATGTAAGGCTATGTACTCATTTGGTTTAGTCCACATTCCTGTCAAATATAGTACATTAAACTCCTGATCAGTAATGGTTTCATTAACAATAAGTGATGTAAGATGTAAGCGAGGCAGTTAGGATATGGTCCGGTTAGTCTAGGTTTGTCTGCTCCCTAGCCTTGCCTCTGGATTGTCACTGATTAACTAGGCCTGTTAATGTATTCATCCTATTCACCCCTCACATCAATGAATAATCAAAAATAAGACGGAGCGATTACATGAATGAATGAATGAAAAAAATGAATACGGAGCAATTCATGACAGCATAGACATTCTTTCTGTAATGCTAAATTTAGATAAAATGTAGTTTTAGTAGTGACATACATGGTTTGCTAGGCTACATTATCTGATTATGTATTATTATTGGGTTAATAAGGAAATCCCTCACTTCATGGAGAAAGCTCTTGTTCATTCAGTTTAGCTTGGCTAGGTAGCTTACCCAGGGATGTGACAAGTCGTGCGATGTAATTATTATATGCAAGCTATGTAATTATTATCTGTAGAGTCAGCCAAAAAAATGTATACAGGCTTCAGGAAAAGAAAAATTTGTTGAAATATTTTAATACAAAATTTACTCAGACATCATGAGATTAATACAAGTTACCTTTGGCCTCTACAATTTCAAGAGGTGCTCAAAGTGGTGGCCATTAACTTCCACACATTTATGTGTACATGTGTTCCTGAAGTGTGTATACATATTTTTGACTGACCCTGTATATACAGTGCCTTGAAAAAGTATTCATACCCCTTGAACTTTTCCACATTCAGTCATGTTACAACCACAAACTTAAATGTATTTAATTGGGATTTTATGTGATAGACCTTCAGCACAGTCCAAAGTAGCACAAAATTGTGAAGTAGAAAGAAATTATACATAGCTTTCAAATGTTTTTACAAATAAAAATCTGAAAAGTGTGCCATGCATTTGTATTCAGCCCCCTGTACTCTGATAGCCCTAAAGTATAAATACAGCTGCTCTGTGAAGGCCTCAGAGGTTTGTTGGAGAACATTAGTGAACAAACCAGACAGGTCAGGGATAAAGCTGTGGAGAAGTTTAAAGCAGGGCTAGGTGCTCTCACAGAGCACTGTTCAATCCATCATCCAAAAATGAAAAGAGTATGGCGTAACTGCAAACCTATCAAGACATTGCTGTCCACCTAAACTTACAAGCCAGGCAAGGAGAGCACTAATCAGCGAAGCGGCCAAGAGGCCCATGGTCACTCTGGAGGAGCTGAAGAGCTCAGGTGGGAGAATCTGTCCATAGGACAACTATTAGTCATGTACTCCACAAATCTGGCCTATATGGAAGAGTGGCAAGAAGAAAGCCATTGTTGAAAGAAAGCCATAAGAAGTCCCGTTTGCGGTTTGCCACAAGCCATGTTGACGATGCAGCAAACATGTGGAAGAAGGTTCTCTGGACAGATGAGCTTAACCAAACCAAACCAAAGCTGAACTTTTTGGCCTAAATGCAAAATGCTATGTGTGGCGGAAAACTAACACTGCACATCATCCTGAACACACCACCCCCACTATGAAACATGGTGGTGTGGTATGAAGCATCATGCTGTGGGGATGCTTTTCTTCAGCAGGGACAGGGAAGCTGGTCAGAGTTGATGGGAAGATGGATGGAGTTAAATACAGGGCAATCCTGGAAGAAAACATGTTAGAGGCTGCGAAGGACTTGAGACTGGGGCAGCGGTTCACTTTCCAGCAGCACAACGACCCTAAACATAGAGCCAGAGCTACAATGGAATGGTTTAGATCAAAGCATATTCATGTGTTAGAATGGCCCAGTCAAAGTCCAGACCTAAATCCCATTGACAATCTGTGGCAAGACTTGGAAATTGCTGTTCTCCATCCAATCTGACTGAGCTTGAGCTATTTTGCAATGAAGAATGGGCAAAAATTTCAGTCTCTAGATGTGAAAAGACATACCCCAAAAGACTTGCAGATGTAATTGCAGCGAAAGATACTTCTACGAAGTATTGACTCAGGGTGAATGCAAATGCATGCCACACTTTTCAGATATTTATTTGTAAAAAATTTTGAAAACCATGCATCATTTTCTTTCCACTTCACAATTATGTGATACTTTGTGTTGGTCTAGAACATAAAATCCCAATAAAATACAATGAAGTTTGTTGTTGTAACGTGACTAAATGTGGAAAATTTCAAGGGGTATGAATACTTTTCAAGGCACTCTAGTTTCAGAAATATTTCTTTCATGTGTACACAAGCAGGTGTATGTGATCATAAAAAGAGCAATGTGAAAACTGTAGCGAAGCCATTCCATGGTATTTCTTTTACTCTACTTCATAGTCACAGCTAATAATTCTGTTCAATGATTGGCTGCCAAAATCTAGCAAAACTACATGCCAGCAAATTGCTCATATAATTTAGTGTACTAAATTTTACAGTCCTTTGGTGTCACTTTGGTGGAAAAACATTAATCAAGCTATGATTTCACATTAATTTTTATGGCAAGAAAAAATTATATATACTGAATATCTAACATACTTACATTATGTTAGCCATGAAGTGAGTAGCATTTACTTTGTCTGCTCTTGTTTTTTAAAAGTATTGTAGAGAAAAATACAAATGTCAGTAACACCTAGGATTTAAAAGTAAGTTTAAAATTACCATTCTGAAATGTAGTCTGTCATCTTGTTTATGGTGTCTGGTACTTCATTTTCCATTTCAAAATTTAGTTTGAATTTAAGAAAAATTAAAACCATGAGCAGAAGCCACTGTTTGCCTTTCAGATACCTCATTCTCACTGACACTGAAAACCATTTATTTCCCGTTATTAATGCTTTTAAGGTGTACTGTGGAAATGGTAGCAAAACAGTAAAGTCAAAACATTAATGTATCCACTGGGACCTAGTATCATTACCAATAATCATTTGACACAGTTCCTGTGGGAATCGGGCCCAACGAATTAACATGATGTAACGGGTCATGATATTACAGGTGGTGACATTATGTTTCCCACAGGTGTGAAATATGATTGTGGTGGAACCTGGCGGAAAGGGCTGGCATTACCCATCAGCACAAAAATGGTCTACTACATGTGATTTCAGATTGCATTGGAATTTGCTCCATTCATGCAGATTAAAATCAGCTCCACTCATTTTTCTGACTTATAAAGAAAGAAGAGAATAACAATTTACTTTAAAATGTTGAAACTGCAATTTCTGATAAAAAAAAAAATGGCCCACCAATTTTGCTATTGACACGAAAATGGAATGACCAAATGTACATGGACAGTTAATGCCCTTTTAATAATCTAGGGATTAGTCTAGTCTACGGCAAAAAAAAGTGCCATTACAAAGCTGAATGTGCTGAAAGCACTCCATGTTGTCAGGGAAATGTTGACAATAAACAACCTGCATATTTGTTTATATTGTTGGCTATTTGACCAATTATTCCAGCACAACATACTTCCTTTTAGTGATAGAGTACATTATGTTCATTATTATTTATCGCTCTCACAGAACATTCTCCTTCTTCACACTTATTTTCTAAATGGGTCAAATTAAAGTCCTGCCTGCCCAAGTAAAGTCCATGGCTGAATCTGAATACTTAGTACGCACTAACATCGATTATGTACCTGCTACCCAACCATTACTGTAGTAGGCTATGTTTGGGTACTACGTATGTAGTAGTTAAACTGCTATTAAATGCCAATTAGGTACCTGAACACCTAACAGATTATGCTGTACTGCTTTTCACATACTATATAGTAAAGCAGTATGATTATTTGGATGGAGACTGTTTGTGGGGAAACACTGAACGTAAATTGTGATGCAGTGTATTGAATTGTAATGGAATTATTGTAATGCAATTACTGCCGGTTATTAACATAAAACATAATCCAAATACTCATATTGTGTCACTGTAAAGTGACAAGGAGCAAACATAAAACAAAGAAAACATTGGCAGATACGGGTCAAAATGGAAGTTCATGCTCCACATCACCTCTTTAAATCAGGTGGGAATAACACTTGTTACTTTACTGTTATGTAACACTCAGTGGGAATGAAAATTTGTGGTGTATCCATTGTTGTTTTTACCGGTACATTAACATCTTTTGTATGTGAAAAGGGTACAAGTTAAGCTGCAGTTCCTCACATGTGTGCAGAGAGGGTGTGTCAAAGAGCCCTCCTCAAGATGTTAACCAATCAGAGCAAGCCTATTTACTCCCCCCAAAATTTAAAGGCACAGACCTCTTTTTTTCTTAAACCTTTAAAAAGGCAATCATAAAAGGAACCATGGCCATATATATATAGGCCACATGCACACGGCCAAAAAAATTATACACATTTCAGGAAAAGAAAAATTTGTATAAATATTTTTATTAATATAAATATTTTATACATTTATTCAGACATCACAAGATTAATACAAGTTACCTTTGACCTCTACGATTACAAGAGGCACTCAAAGTGGTGGCCATTACCTTCCATATAGAAGCATAGAAGCATTGAAGTCTTCATCAACCTCAGGTCCTCTACCAGAGGCCTGGGAGTTTGAGAGTTCTGCACAGTATCTTAGCTGTTCCTAGAACTGCACATTTCTGGAC
>JAQQZU010023547.1:0-15068 GCA_030068025.1 Parauchenoglanis punctatus | reverse complement strand
AAGAGAAACAACAGTCCATCATTATCCAGTCTCTTTTAAAGTAATAAAAATAAAGAAATAATTGAATTAGAAGGTGTATCCAAACTTTTGACTGGTAGTGTATGCATAAAAAAACCTATACTGAAGCAGGTTTTCATGAAAAAAAAAAAAAAAAAAAAACATCCAATCCCATCTATATCACCCCATATAATGTGGCAAAATGCATTATGGTCTGGTGAGACCAAGGTAGAACCCTTTGTGGATAATTCTAAAAAATATGTCTGGTGTAAAAACAAGACAGCTCATCACCAAAAGAACACCATATCCATGAAAAACCTGTGCACAGGAGATCCCCTCGCAATTTGATAAATATGTGGCATTTTTGCCAGAAAGAATAAGATTAAACAGCTAAAAAAGATGTGCTAAGTTGGTAGACTCTTATCCAAAAAGACTAAATGGTGTATTACAGGCAAAAGGTGCTTTAAATGTGCTTAAGTGTTAGTTAAGGGGTGTGCACACTTGTACATCCAGGTCACTGTCAGTTTTTTGTTTGCCGGTTTGTTTTTTATTTTTTCCTAAAACATTTCTATTTTGTTGGTTGCTATATCACATTAAAAGTGGAAAAAGATCTGACATGATTTATACTGGTTTAATTTTTTTTCATGCCATTTTAACAGGGGTATGCAGCCCTTTACCTTATAGGTCTAGAAATAAACTCAACTGTCATATTTCTTATACAACAATCTCATGAGAAATATTACATTATTTTCCTTTATTGAAGATAACTTCACTTGCCAAGATATTTTCTTTTGTCATGTATTTTTTTTTGTTAAACAAGGACTACCTGAGGGCTTCAGCTGTTTCAGTAGGTTTCTCACAGCACATTTCTTCTCCTCGGTAGCAGTGCTCAAGGTCTCATGGTCTAGCAGCTTGAGCAACACATTCAGTTCCTTCACCAAGTGTTCCATCACTAAGGGGGCAAAGTTTAAGGTAAGAGGTCAACAGCCATCAGACTACAAAACTGTCTATGCATGTCATAGGTTAATTAGCATGCAAACATTTAATAACCACAGTAACACAATGCAAGTAAAACAGCTGTCTGTGGAAAGTCAGTGACCTTAATTTAATATGCTCGTACAGTGCTTAAGGCTGTCTAGGTTTTTGTGTGCTTCCTGTGCTGGAGTAAGTGTCATCAAGATGAACTGTTCAGTGTTAACGCTACAACTCTTCCAAAGAGCAACTTCAGTGCTGTGCGTTATTTGGCTCCTAACTTGTAACATACTTCGACCTGGGAAATTCTCATTAGGGCTCCAGAGAGCTGTTCAATATCTCAGTGGGATTTCCATTTGTCCTGCTAGTAACATCCTTTCCCCATCTAACCCCAGGACAATCAAACGTCAATCAAACAATCAAACCTAAGCTGTTTTCTCATATGAACTCGGGACATTGTCCGGAGTTGCTTTTCACACATGTAGCACACAACAGGAGATTTTCCTCACCTACTGGAAATACTCCGTTCGGTTTAGGCAAGAGGTGCTGCCTAGGTAAAGCGTGCATGAGGCAGGACATGACTCAAAAAGTACACTGCAGAAATTGCAGTGTTTTGTTTACAGCATATTGCTTAATAAATTGGTCATAAACAGCCTAGTCTTTTGCCATCCTTTGATTTTTTTCTGATGATTTCAGTGTTAGCCCTTACTGAGAGAAGTTCCCAAATCTCGTCATCTCTCCAGTTAGGCAATTTTATTGGTGTTTTTGTGTAAATTACCCTTCTTCTTCACCCTATAATGTTTGTATTCTTCCGGATTGTGCCAGTGGGATAGAAACATGCCCACTCACTTGCACAATGACCTGTTCTATTCATACATGGACTCAAACGGACACTACATAGACTTTATACTAGGGAGCTGGCAAGGTAAAGTTCGCTTAATGTCTGGTCCATCGGATTCAGGCATTTGCGTTCTCACATATGGCTCCTCTGGGTAAAATCTAGATAAGTTCAGGGTTGCAGTGAATGTCTGAAAATGATTCTAGAAACCTTCATGCAGATTGCATTAGAGGACACTGAAGTCTCCATTTTCTTCAATCTTGCCACCATGTCATTTACTGATGCTTGATCTTGTTTACAGAAAAGTTCGCAATTTGTACATTTCAGCCCTTTCCAGATTTTAGTTACCACTGCAAGAAACAGCTTGGCATACAGATTCTGATACCAATGAAATGCTAGAATATATGCTCAAAAAACCCTCCCCAAGAGGGTTCTGGCAAGAAAATTACACAACATTCTGGCAAGAAGTTGGTTGTTGTAGGTAGATTCCTAGAGCTTTGTTTGAGGAAATAAATACATACAGCAAACACCTCTGGACCCAGTAGATACAAGTTCACGATTAAAAATGCGGACATAACACCAAACACATAAGAATCTTGGAAAGAGTGACCTGATTTGTGTCCATCAGGCAACGTCCAGAACACAACTCCTCTCAAGTCAAAGTGAACTGATATCAGGTTTCTCCAAAAGGGAAGGTGAAGAGTTTACAAACCACACAAACATATTCTGTTGCATCCACACCCAAAGCTCTGAACTTATTTATTAGAAATAAGGTCACTAAATCTGTAGCAAATATGCTCAGTCAGTTTCTTAGTCCAGACATCACAACAGTGAGCAGAAAACCTTTGTTTGTTGTTGCCTCACCTCTCTTCCTGCCATCATCCCCTTCAGCTGCCTTCAGGGTAGACTCCCAGTAGTGTGTATGTTATGCAAACGTGCGTATTTCAATGTTTAAACCTTCCCATTCAGACTTGTTGACACAAGGCCCCTGTATTCACAAAAAGACTAGTTTAGTTTGACTGCCCTGACGATGACCTCTTCCAGGAGATATGGCTGAGTAGCAACTTAATGTGCCAACTAGGAGTAGGTGGAAATGTAGGAATTTCTTGTGAAATGCCCCTAAAAAACTTGAATTTCTGGCTATGCAATTTGAGAAGGATTACATTCAGATTACAATGGAGAGATGTGAAATATATTTATCACAGTCAGAAATATTATGGAATAAAGCATCTATCCGAAGTATCAGTCTGTCACAGAGACCATAGAAAGCTGTAAGGTGTCTGTGGACACATTCATCAGCACACAAATGGCAGCATCCCTCATTTTCAAATGCCTAAAATAAAGAGACATTTCAGTCACCAAGACGTCTCGGCATGGATTTTATATAATGGATTTAGATCATCTGAATAGGCCTAGGATCATACTTAGCACACATTAAAAAAAAAGAAAAATGAAAAAAAAATAAATAAAAATAGACTCCACTGGGGCTAGTTACAACCAACTTAAAGCAACACAAATTGGACAGCGCATCATCTCTAAAAAGTAAAGCCACCACAGGTCCAGTGCCCCTGCTGGCTGGCTACAGCACAATTTTTAGCCCCATCCATCCCCATGTGTTTCAACGACAAAGGCTATATTCACACTGCAAGCCTCATTGCTCAATTATGTTTTTTTTGTTCAGATCAGATTTGCCGGTCATGATGGTTCACATTCATAATTACAAGTGACCTGTATCTGACTTTAATGAAAATGCGCCTGTCCTCTGAAACGACACACATGCACACAGTGATATGATTTTGCACAAGCACTGCGTCACCAACAATAAAAAACATATTTATGAGACAAATCATGTTATTAAAACCGACAATATGGACACTCTGGTAGCTAATTTATGCATAGCATTTTGCTCCGAAGGATAGCAAAGAGTTGGTCAGCTGTAGCTCTGCTCCACTGTTGTTTTACTACACTGAATAAAGAATCGAGAATAAATTCGATTTTAGCCGCAGCCCTTAACCTAACCCTAACCTCAACCCCAACATTTCAAGCTTAAAGTTAATCCTAAAACCTTAACTTTAAACCTAACACACAACCGCTAAGTAGCATATCTTGATAGGTAGCACAAAATGCCAGAACACATTGACATTTATGTCATTTGGCAGACACCCTTATCCAGAGCGACTTACATATATATCATTTATACAACTGAGAAGTTGAGGGTTAAGGGCCTTGCTCAAGGGCCCATCAGCGATAGCTTGACAGTGCTGGGATTTGAACTCACGACCTTCTGAGCACTAGTCCAATGTCTTAACCACTGAGCTACCACTGCCCGTACTGCCTGAACACCATGCTCACTGATGACAACATGCTCAGAACATGCGTAATAGGCAAAAAGCCACATGAATTCCGATCTGAGCGTTCTCATATACGTTACATGACCTCAAATCGGATGCATGTTGGATTTAGGACCACATATGAGAGTGATTAAAATCTGATTTGAAAAGATCAGATCTATGTCACATTAAGGCAAAAAAATCAGATTTGAGTCACTTCAGATTGCAATGTGAACAGCCTATGTTCCATGTCACTTTTCTCGTCTAAGTTGTCTTCCCATCTGCAGTGTTTAATTCAAACAGTTTTCCCTATGCTGATATCAGCACTATTTTTAATTTTCCTCTAGAACTTTTTTTTTAAGTTATTTTTCCATATAGCAAGAAGCTGTGGCTGCACTTGCCTGATTGACTTTCCCAGAAGAAACCAGTTAATTTCACCACACAATTTACCAGCATAGACCTATTTATTTGAACTTTTCTGGAAACATGTGCAAATACAAACTGTTAGCCATTTCTATAAAAAAAAAAACCATTTGAAGGATCAAGAGGTTTCACGGGAGAAGGTTAGTGTAATCACACTAGATATCTAGCCATATAGCAATAATGCTAGCTACCTATCCATATCCTTATAGCAATTATAATGTCTCTGATATAACGTCTCCTCCATCCAGCCAGCCAGCTATATAAATTTGCATAAAAGCCATTTGTTTGTCAGTGAGCATTCACTATCAATCATTAGGATGGATTTTATATCCTATAAAATCCTACTTTACCTACTAACTATAAGTAGTTAGTTAGTTTTTAACTCACCATGGTGAGCTCACCACTGCTGGCTCATTCCATATTAGTCACATCCATCTGTAAGCGAATTTCCAGTTCCTGTGATAAAGGTCTTTCCTAAACTTGTCTGTATCAATTAAATATCTCCATCTGAAACTATTTAAGCTCTCTGGATAGATGTAGTGAATACAATTTTAGAATGTGACCATATTCATCAGGGTCCACCAAAGCAGTGACTTCACCTCCCGTCTCTACTGTGCAAACTAGAGAAGGAGAAAGTCCCTCCTGCCCAGACCCTGGCTGCAAATTGGACAACACGGCAGAGGTATTTTGTCTTCATTTGTATAGAATGAAACCACAACGTCCATTTGTTTTCATACAGGCGATGGCTACACCAAAGCAGTGGAGAATATATGACTCCCATAGTTATGCATACTCCTCAGTGGACGAGATCAAACATATTGAGCTCCATTTTATCTTCACCTGCACCTGTGGAGGGTCACTTCCTGAGCCAAGCAAAACACAGGCCTGTATGCCCACTTTCCTTCCAAAAGCTACACATGTGGTCTTCTTTGATAATATACCAAATCAAAAACACTGCACTGTGAACACAGAAACTGAAAAACAATCTGCAAGGTTTGCTGATGGTACAGGAGTTTGTTTTTTTCTTTCATATACTCCAGCATGTTCTCCATTTGTCGGTGAGATCTGAGAGACATACCACAACTATTATCTAAAAGCTGTACTGAGAAATTTGACTCTAGGACTGGAGGCTGTGTTTCAGGAAGAAAAAAAGGTGATTTCCTCACAGCTGAACTAGCACTTTTGCACTCAAACTTGTACAATACTTGTAACTTGGATATACTCCTCACTTTGCTAAAAGCTGTGTTCAACACGTTTCACCGGTCAAAAGCTGAGGCAGCACAATTGAAACAGCAATTCACTTGCTACTGAGAATCACAGAGAACAACCCAAGAATGCTGTAAATGCTAGGTGAAACATTTTTTGTTTATGGTGTTTAAACATGCATAAATATTGCCACTTCAAATTGGGTTGCCTCTAGCTATACAAGTAATTGAAAGAACTTTATACGTGAAGCCATTTAGTGAAATGCAAGACCCTAATGTGTTACATCAGTCCCATTATTGGAAAATAAAATTCTGGAATAATGAAACACATACCATTAGCAATTGCTGTAAAGGTAGCCAGACCCACCATCTTCACCCAAACTGAAGAAAGTGACACAATCATCCACAAAGGCACTGTAAATTAACTGTTAATTGTAGACAAAAGAACTTTAAACTGCAGTAGGGCCAGACAGTAAATGACTCAATGTAGGTGTGTTTCCATCACCTTTCTTTCTTCCAGTTCCTCCCACTCCTTCTCTCCCTCTGATGCAAAGATGGCTAAGGATAGCTAACATGGGAATTTACCCTCCCTTTCTGCTCTGATGTATCATTGTGTGTGCATGTATGTGTGTTTAGGCAGGAGAGGCATCCAATCCCCCATCTGCAATCCTAATGGATCCAGGACCTAGGACAGGCCTTGTATAAACATAGGCTTACACCTCCCCCTTAAGCCTCAATAAGAGTTCAGAGCTGTGCCTGATCAGCTTTGAATTGCCATTTATTCATGCCTTCAGTCGGTCCTTGTTTCACACCCTATGCCGCTATATCCCTGCGTGGGTGGGAATGGGGTGGGGGTGGATAATCTACACCACAATGCACATTCAATAAAATGTAAAGTAATATACAAAGGAGTCAGTCTCTTGCTATGCTCATGTGAACAGAGGTTAGAGTTTCAATTCCATTCAGTGCGTTTTCTCCTGTGAAATGGAGCCGATTGATACGCATGCATGAGCCTCTCCAGCTCACAGACAGAACCTCAAGACTACCGAGCAGGATTAGACATGCCAAATATTTCAGGGCACAGTCATGCTTGTGGTTCACTATATGTACACACTAGTATGCACTCACTTAGATAAGCTCTGTGTATCAGTGGTTCAATCTCTAACTTTGAAAGCATGGCAGCAGACACTTTTCCAGTTCTTTACACAGTTACATTCTCCTGAGGCACGTTGAGATCTGTCTTGTTTAAGGTACAAATGAGACACTGGAAGATGATGCCAGTATCAGTCAAGCACAGCAAATAACTACCACTCCAGAGCTTTATTACTGGGTATAAAGACAATAGTTATGGACAGTGTAATATGTTTACCAAGTTTCACATTTGGTGGTCTCACATCTCACAGAGAGGAGATAGAAAAATCAAACCAAAAGTTTACTATTTATTTTCAAGAAAAACAAATACAGTATAAACTAGGGTTGGGTACCAAAGCACAGTGCCAATATGGCACCAGTTCCTTTATGATCAGTACCTACTGGACCAAATTTCAAGACAGATTTTGGTGCCTCATTTCGGTGCCGCTTAAATGCAGCATGGTAGTGTTGGGTTGGACATTCGCTGCACATTTGAGATTCTTGCTTCCATTTCTGAAGAAATAAACAGAAAAAGGATGAAATGTATATTTTCTTACTCTGGTGAGGAAAGAGAACCAGGTAAAATGTAATCTATTTTTTCCCCTTGTGTTTTTGAAAGATTAGATTCAGTGGGCTTTAAAGCCCACTGAATCTAATCTTTCAAAAACACAAGGGGAAAAAATAGATTACATTTTACCTGGTTCTCTTTCCTCACCAGAGTAAGAAAATATACATTTCATCCTTTTTCTGTTTATTTCTTCAGAAATGGAAGCAAGAATCTCAAATGTGCAGCGAATGTCCAACCCAACACTACCATGCTGCATTTAAGCGGCACCGAAATGAGGCACCAAAATCTGTCTTGAAATTTGGTCCAGTAGGTACTGATCATAAAGGAACTGGTGCCATATTGGCACTGTGCTTTGGTACCCAACCCTAGTTTATACTGTATTTGTTTTTCTTGAAAATAAATAGTAAACTTTTGGTTTGATTTTTCTATCTCCTCTCTGTGAGATGTGAGACCACCAAATGTGAAACTTGGTAAACATATTACACTGTCCATAACTATTGTCTTTATACCCAGTAATAAAGCTCTGGAGTGGTAGTTATTTGCTGTGCTTGACTGATACTGGCATCATCTTCCAGTGTCTCATTTGTACCTTAAACAAGACAGATCTCAACGTGCCTCAGGAGAATGTAACTGTGTAAAGAACTGGAAAAGTGTCTGCTGCCATGCTTTCAAAGTTAGAGATTGAACCACTGATACACAGAGCTTATCTAAGTGAGTGCATACTAGTGTGTACATATAGTGAACCACAAGCATGACTGTGCCCTGAAATATTTGGCATGTCTAATCCTGCTCGGTAGTCTTGAGGTTCTGTCTGTGAGCTGGAGAGGCTCATGCATGCGTATCAATCGGCTCCATTTCACAGGAGAAAACGCACTGAATGGAATTGAAACTCTAACCTCTGTTCACATGAGCATAGCAAGAGACTGACTCCTTTGTATATTACTTTACATTTTATTGAATGTGCATTGTGGTGTAGATTATCCACCCCCACCCCATTCCCACCCACGCAGGGATATAGCGGCATAGGGTGTGAAACAAGGACCGACTGAAGGCATGAATAAATGGCAATTCAAAGCTGATCAGGCACAGCTCTGAACTCTTATTGAGGCTTAAGGGGGAGGTGTAAGCCTATGTTTATACAAGGCCTGTCCTAGGTCCTGGATCCATTAGGATTGCAGATGGGGGATTGGATGCCTCTCCTGCCTAAACACACATACATGCACACACAATGATACATCAGAGCAGAAAGGGAGGGTAAATTCCCATGTTAGCTATCCTTAGCCATCTTTGCATCAGAGGGAGAGAAGGAGTGGGAGGAACTGGAAGAAAGAAAGGTGATGGAAACACACCTACATTGAGTCATTTACTGTCTGGCCCTACTGCAGTTTAAAGTTCTTTTGTCTACAATTAACAGTTAATTTACAGTGCCTTTGTGGATGATTGTGTCACTTTCTTCAGTTTGGGTGAAGATGGTGGGTCTGGCTACCTTTACAGCAATTGCTAATGGTATGTGTTTCATTATTCCAGAATTTTATTTTCCAATAATGGGACTGATGTAACACATTAGGGTCTTGCATTTCACTAAATGGCTTCACGTATAAAGTTCTTTCAATTACTTGTATAGCTAGAGGCAACCCAATTTGAAGTGGCAATATTTATGCATGTTTAAACACCATAAACAAAAAATGTTTCACCTAGCATTTACAGCATTCTTGGGTTGTTCTCTGTGATTCTCAGTAGCAAGTGAATTGCTGTTTCAATTGTGCTGCCTCAGCTTTTGACCGGTGAAACGTGTTGAACACAGCTTTTAGCAAAGTGAGGAGTATATCCAAGTTACAAGTATTGTACAAGTTTGAGTGCAAAAGTGCTAGTTCAGCTGTGAGGAAATCACCTTTTTTTCTTCCTGAAACACAGCCTCCAGTCCTAGAGTCAAATTTCTCAGTACAGCTTTTAGATAATAGTTGTGGTATGTCTCTCAGATCTCACCGACAAATGGAGAACATGCTGGAGTATATGAAAGAAAAAAACAAACTCCTGTACCATCAGCAAACCTTGCAGATTGTTTTTCAGTTTCTGTGTTCACAGTGCAGTGTTTTTGATTTGGTATATTATCAAAGAAGACCACATGTGTAGCTTTTGGAAGGAAAGTGGGCATACAGGCCTGTGTTTTGCTTGGCTCAGGAAGTGACCCTCCACAGGTGCAGGTGAAGATAAAATGGAGCTCAATATGTTTGATCTCGTCCACTGAGGAGTATGCATAACTATGGGAGTCATATATTCTCCACTGCTTTGGTGTAGCCATCGCCTGTATGAAAACAAATGGACGTTGTGGTTTCATTCTATACAAATGAAGACAAAATACCTCTGCCGTGTTGTCCAATTTGCAGCCAGGGTCTGGGCAGGAGGGACTTTCTCCTTCTCTAGTTTGCACAGTAGAGACGGGAGGTGAAGTCACTGCTTTGGTGGACCCTGATGAATATGGTCACATTCTAAAATTGTATTCACTACATCTATCCAGAGAGCTTAAATAGTTTCAGATGGAGATATTTAATTGATACAGACAAGTTTAGGAAAGACCTTTATCACAGGAACTGGAAATTCGCTTACAGATGGATGTGACTAATATGGAATGAGCCAGCAGTGGTGAGCTCACCATGGTGAGTTAAAAACTAACTAACTACTTATAGTTAGTAGGTAAAGTAGGATTTTATAGGATATAAAATCCATCCTAATGATTGATAGTGAATGCTCACTGACAAACAAATGGCTTTTATGCAAATTTATATAGCTGGCTGGCTGGATGGAGGAGACGTTATATCAGAGACATTATAATTGCTATAAGGATATGGATAGGTAGCTAGCATTATTGCTATATGGCTAGATATCTAGTGTGATTACACTAACCTTCTCCCGTGAAACCTCTTGATCCTTCAAATGGTTTTTTTTTTTATAGAAATGGCTAACAGTTTGTATTTGCACATGTTTCCAGAAAAGTTCAAATAAATAGGTCTATGCTGGTAAATTGTGTGGTGAAATTAACTGGTTTCTTCTGGGAAAGTCAATCAGGCAAGTGCAGCCACAGCTTCTTGCTATATGGAAAAATAACTTAAAAAAAAAGTTCTAGAGGAAAATTAAAAATAGTGCTGATATCAGCATAGGGAAAACTGTTTGAATTAAACACTGCAGATGGGAAGACAACTTAGACGAGAAAAGTGACATGGAACATAGGCTGTTCACATTGCAATCTGAAGTGACTCAAATCTGATTTTTTTGCCTTAATGTGACATAGATCTGATCTTTTCAAATCAGATTTTAATCACTCTCATATGTGGTCCTAAATCCAACATGCATCCGATTTGAGGTCATGTAACGTATATGAGAACGCTCAGATCGGAATTCATGTGGCTTTTTGCCTATTACGCATGTTCTGAGCATGTTGTCATCAGTGAGCATGGTGTTCAGGCAGTACGGGCAGTGGTAGCTCAGTGGTTAAGACATTGGACTAGTGCTCAGAAGGTCGTGAGTTCAAATCCCAGCACTGTCAAGCTATCGCTGATGGGCCCTTGAGCAAGGCCCTTAACCCTCAACTTCTCAGTTGTATAAATGATATATATGTAAGTCGCTCTGGATAAGGGTGTCTGCCAAATGACATAAATGTCAATGTGTTCTGGCATTTTGTGCTACCTATCAAGATATGCTACTTAGCGGTTGTGTGTTAGGTTTAAAGTTAAGGTTTTAGGATTAACTTTAAGCTTGAAATGTTGGGGTTGAGGTTAGGGTTAGGTTAAGGGCTGCGGCTAAAATCGAATTTATTCTCGATTCTTTATTCAGTGTAGTAAAACAACAGTGGAGCAGAGCTACAGCTGACCAACTCTTTGCTATCCTTCGGAGCAAAATGCTATGCATAAATTAGCTACCAGAGTGTCCATATTGTCGGTTTTAATAACATGATTTGTCTCATAAATATGTTTTTTATTGTTGGTGACGCAGTGCTTGTGCAAAATCATATCACTGTGTGCATGTGTGTCGTTTCAGAGGACAGGCGCATTTTCATTAAAGTCAGATACAGGTCACTTGTAATTATGAATGTGAACCATCATGACCGGCAAATCTGATCTGAACAAAAAAAACATAATTGAGCAATGAGGCTTGCAGTGTGAATATAGCCTTTGTCGTTGAAACACATGGGGATGGATGGGGCTAAAAATTGTGCTGTAGCCAGCCAGCAGGGGCACTGGACCTGTGGTGGCTTTACTTTTTAGAGATGATGCGCTGTCCAATTTGTGTTGCTTTAAGTTGGTTGTAACTAGCCCCAGTGGAGTCTATTTTTATTTATTTTTTTTTCATTTTTCTTTTTTTTTAATGTGTGCTAAGTATGATCCTAGGCCTATTCAGATGATCTAAATCCATTATATAAAATCCATGCCGAGACGTCTTGGTGACTGAAATGTCTCTTTATTTTAGGCATTTGAAAATGAGGGATGCTGCCATTTGTGTGCTGATGAATGTGTCCACAGACACCTTACAGCTTTCTATGGTCTCTGTGACAGACTGATACTTCGGATAGATGCTTTATTCCATAATATTTCTGACTGTGATAAATATATTTCACATCTCTCCATTGTAATCTGAATGTAATCCTTCTCAAATTGCATAGCCAGAAATTCAAGTTTTTTAGGGGCATTTCACAAGAAATTCCTACATTTCCACCTACTCCTAGTTGGCACATTAAGTTGCTACTCAGCCATATCTCCTGGAAGAGGTCATCGTCAGGGCAGTCAAACTAAACTAGTCTTTTTGTGAATACAGGGGCCTTGTGTCAACAAGTCTGAATGGGAAGGTTTAAACATTGAAATACGCACGTTTGCATAACATACACACTACTGGGAGTCTACCCTGAAGGCAGCTGAAGGGGATGATGGCAGGAAGAGAGGTGAGGCAACAACAAACAAAGGTTTTCTGCTCACTGTTGTGATGTCTGGACTAAGAAACTGACTGAGCATATTTGCTACAGATTTAGTGACCTTATTTCTAATAAATAAGTTCAGAGCTTTGGGTGTGGATGCAACAGAATATGTTTGTGTGGTTTGTAAACTCTTCACCTTCCCTTTTGGAGAAACCTGATATCAGTTCACTTTGACTTGAGAGGAGTTGTGTTCTGGACGTTGCCTGATGGACACAAATCAGGTCACTCTTTCCAAGATTCTTATGTGTTTGGTGTTATGTCCGCATTTTTAATCGTGAACTTGTATCTACTGGGTCCAGAGGTGTTTGCTGTATGTATTTATTTCCTCAAACAAAGCTCTAGGAATCTACCTACAACAACCAACTTCTTGCCAGAATGTTGTGTAATTTTCTTGCCAGAACCCTCTTGGGGAGGGTTTTTTGAGCATATATTCTAGCATTTCATTGGTATCAGAATCTGTATGCCAAGCTGTTTCTTGCAGTGGTAACTAAAATCTGGAAAGGGCTGAAATGTACAAATTGCGAACTTTTCTGTAAACAAGATCAAGCATCAGTAAATGACATGGTGGCAAGATTGAAGAAAATGGAGACTTCAGTGTCCTCTAATGCAATCTGCATGAAGGTTTCTAGAATCATTTTCAGACATTCACTGCAACCCTGAACTTATCTAGATTTTACCCAGAGGAGCCATATGTGAGAACGCAAATGCCTGAATCCGATGGACCAGACATTAAGCGAACTTTACCTTGCCAGCTCCCTAGTATAAAGTCTATGTAGTGTCCGTTTGAGTCCATGTATGAATAGAACAGGTCATTGTGCAAGTGAGTGGGCATGTTTCTATCCCACTGGCACAATCCGGAAGAATACAAACATTATAGGGTGAAGAAGAAGGGTAATTTACACAAAAACACCAATAAAATTGCCTAACTGGAGAGATGACGAGATTTGGGAACTTCTCTCAGTAAGGGCTAACACTGAAATCATCAGAAAAAAATCAAAGGATGGCAAAAGACTAGGCTGTTTATGACCAATTTATTAAGCAATATGCTGTAAACAAAACACTGCAATTTCTGCAGTGTACTTTTTGAGTCATGTCCTGCCTCATGCACGCTTTACCTAGGCAGCACCTCTTGCCTAAACCGAACGGAGTATTTCCAGTAGGTGAGGAAAATCTCCTGTTGTGTGCTACATGTGTGAAAAGCAACTCCGGACAATGTCCCGAGTTCATATGAGAAAACAGCTTAGGTTTGATTGTTTGATTGACGTTTGATTGTCCTGGGGTTAGATGGGGAAAGGATGTTACTAGCAGGACAAATGGAAATCCCACTGAGATATTGAACAGCTCTCTGGAGCCCTAATGAGAATTTCCCAGGTCGAAGTATGTTACAAGTTAGGAGCCAAATAACGCACAGCACTGAAGTTGCTCTTTGGAAGAGTTGTAGCGTTAACACTGAACAGTTCATCTTGATGACACTTACTCCAGCACAGGAAGCACACAAAAACCTAGACAGCCTTAAGCACTGTACGAGCATATTAAATTAAGGTCACTGACTTTCCACAGACAGCTGTTTTACTTGCATTGTGTTACTGTGGTTATTAAATGTTTGCATGCTAATTAACCTATGACATGCATAGACAGTTTTGTAGTCTGATGGCTGTTGACCTCTTACCTTAAACTTTGCCCCCTTAGTGATGGAACACTTGGTGAAGGAACTGAATGTGTTGCTCAAGCTGCTAGACCATGAGACCTTGAGCACTGCTACCGAGGAGAAGAAATGTGCTGTGAGAAACCTACTGAAACAGCTGAAGCCCTCAGGTAGTCCTTGTTTAACAAAAAAAAATACATGACAAAAGAAAATATCTTGGCAAGTGAAGTTATCTTCAATAAAGGAAAATAATGTAATATTTCTCATGAGATTGTTGTATAAGAAATATGACAGTTGAGTTTATTTCTAGACCTATAAGGTAAAGGGCTGCATACCCCTGTTAAAATGGCATGAAAAAAAATTAAACCAGTATAAATCATGTCAGATCTTTTTCCACTTTTAATGTGATATAGCAACCAACAAAATAGAAATGTTTTAGGAAAAAATAAAAAACAAACCGGCAAACAAAAAACTGACAGTGACCTGGATGTACAAGTGTGCACACCCCTTAACTAACACTTAAGCACATTTAAAGCACCTTTTGCCTGTAATACACCATTTAGTCTTTTTGGATAAGAGTCTACCAACTTAGCACATCTTTTTTAGCTGTTTAATCTTATTCTTTCTGGCAAAAATGCCACATATTTATCAAATTGCGAGGGGATCTCCTGTGCACAGGTTTTTCATGGATATGGTGTTCTTTTGGTGATGAGCTGTCTTGTTTTTACACCAGACATATTTTTTAGAATTATCCACAAAGGGTTCTACCTTGGTCTCACCAGACCATAATGCATTTTGCCACATTATATGGGGTGATATAGATGGGATTGGATGTTTTTTTTTTTTTTTTTTTTTCATGAAAACCTGCTTCAGTATAGGTTTTTTTATGCATACACTACCAGTCAAAAGTTTGGATACACCTTCTAATTCAATTATTTCTTTATTTTTATTACTTTAAAAGAGACTGGATAATGATGGACTGTTGTTTCTCTT
>JAQQZU010023546.1:0-15081 GCA_030068025.1 Parauchenoglanis punctatus | reverse complement strand
TCTCACCAACTACAGGACCAACCTTGGAGCTGCTGAAGGTGACCTCGCGCTGGCTGAGGAGCTGAACATCTTTTTTGAACGCTTCGAAGTCACTGCACCAGAGGCAGCACAGCTACACCACACGGACCATAGCAGCATGATCCTCACTCTTGAGGAACATGAGGTGAGGCACACCCTGCGGGCCGGCAATCCAAGGAAGGTGGCTGGTCCTGATGGCATTCCGGGACTTGTGCTTAGGGACTGTGCAGACCAGCTGGCCAAAATCTTTATGAGGATTTCCAACCGATCCCTGGCACAGTCCACTGTCCCAACCTGCCTAACGTCCTCCACCATAGTCCTGTTGTCCAAGAAGCCCCACATCTCCAGCTTCAACGACTACAGACCAGTGGCACTTACCCCAGTGGTGATGAAGTGTTTGGAAAAACTAGTCCGCAGTCACATCACAGCAGCCCTGCCCTGCAGCCTTGACCCCCACCAGTTTGCCTACAAAGCGAATCAATCCACGGAGGACGCCGTAGCAACAGCACTCCATGTTGCACCATCACACCTGGAGCAGCAGGAGAGCTATGTGCAGATGCTCTTAGTGGATTACAGCTCTATTCAATAACATCCTCCCACACAAGCTGGTGGTCAAACTGGGGGAAATGGGGCTTCCACATACCACCTGTATGTGGATCAGCAGCTTCCTCTCTGGTTGCAGACAGAGAGTCAGAGTGGGCCATCAGGGCTGTGTATTGAGTCCCCTGCTCTACTGCCTCTACACACGGCTGTCGACATGGTGTACTGCCAGCAATCTTCTCCTTACCGCCTCAAAGACCAAAGAACTTATAATAGATTATAAGAGAAAGAATACAGAGATTCCATCGTTAATCATCAGTGGGAACTGTGTGGAGAGGGTCTCAGATTTACGTTTTTGGGGAGTCCACATAGAGGAGAGCCTATCCTGGAGCGTAAACACCTCTGAGCTGCTGAAAAAGGCCCAGCAGAGATTGTACTTCCTGAGAATACTCAGGAGGAATAACATCACACAAAGACTGCTAGTGTCCTTCTACCGAGCCTCCATCGAAAGTATACTGACATACTGCATATGCATTTGGTACACCAGCTGTACAGTGACTCAGAGGAACGTGCTCCAAAAGGTTATCAATACTGCACAAAAATAATGTGATCTATGCAGTTTGTGTGTGAAATGACCTATGCAATAACGGAAGTATGTGTGTGTGCAGATTCTTGTTCTCTAAGCCTAAAGTGGTTTGAATGTTATAATGACAGTGTGTTTAACTTTCTGTGTGTATGTATGTTCTTGCTGCTGAATGATGCACTGATGAAAGATGCACTGACCGAAGAGCACTTTAAATTTCGTTGTACTTGTGACAATGACAATAAAGATATATTCAATTCACTAGTGGCCAACACCGCAGCAGACTGTTCCTTTCTCTTCCAGAAGAGGGGTCACCAGCCCAAGTCCACCCATAACTGGAAGAGGTACCAACAACGGTATGGATAAATGGTAAACACGATGTAGCTCCGATTAAAGGCGCCAAGCTAGTGGTGATCATCCCCAAATCTTATTTTAGGCCTAGACAAATACAGTATCCACACAAACCTTACTCAAGGTTTGACTCCTTACTCAAGGCAGGTTTGTCCTTGCCTGGACTCACCAGTGCGTACACCAACTTTTCCAGTAAAGAAAGTGAGAAAACCCCCACAACCATATGAATGGCGATTTGTACAAGACTTGCAAGCATTAAACGCTGTGGTAAAGGAGCGTGCACTTGATGTCCTTAATCCCTACACCATTTTCAGTCAGGTGCCACCTGATAGAAGTTTGCTTTCAGTAATAGACCTAGCCAATGTGTTTTTCAGCGTTCCAGTTCACAAAGACAGTCAATATTGGTTTGCTTTCATGTTCAATGGAAAGCCTTTCACTTTCACAAGTGTCTGTCAAGGCTATTGCAAATCCCCAACTATCTATAACTAACAACTAAGAGACAGTTCACTCAGCCTAACACAGGCTCCACCCTTCTACAATACATAGACGATCTGATGATCTGCTCACCAATGAAAGAACAATGTAAAAATGATACGGTGGCTTTGCTGAAGCACCTTGCTGAAGAGGGCCACAAAGTTAGTCTGTCAAAACTCCAGATTGTGTGACAGGAGGTACATTTTCTTGGCCATGACATCACAAAAGAGGGTAAGAGGCTCGGCATACAGAGTCTCAGCAATTGAGAAAATTCCCAAGCCTATCACATAGACAAACAGCCACACACGCTCACATTCATACCTATGGGCAATTTAGAGTAGCCAGTTGACCTAATCAGCATGTCTTTGGACTGTGGGAGGAAACCAGAGCACCCGGAGGAAACCCATGCATGCACGGGGAGAACATGCAAACTCCACACAGAAAGGCACCCTGGGTGATTCGGGGATCAAACCCAGGACCTTCTTGCTGTGAGGCAACAGTTCTAACCACCACACCACCATGCCGCCCACCCCATTCCAGTAATATGGAAATATGGCTTGTGCAGAAAAAAACTAACTCTTTTGACTGGGGTGTTGTCTTAATCTGGGAATAGCAACAGAGATAAAATAGCAACATCATTGCCACTTGCAATTTTTTAAAGATTTTTTTTCCTCAATCACCCAGTTTGTGCTTATTTTAAATTTTGTGAATATAGTCCAAGTACTTCAAGGACACATTTGTGTATTGGTAATTGAATGCTAACTAAATCCTCTATTTCAGTTATAAATTAGTTAATAGAGCCAACACACCAGTATAGCAGTATATTTGTTAGATGTATTTTCGGAATATCACTTGCAATTTTTGCAATTGCATAAATATTATGTATCGTATTGTTTATAAAGTCATTGCCTATTATGTGCCTCCTCAATTAGGGAAATTATTAAAAAGTTGCATGACCGCAATGATGGGTTACGATCTGTTCTTTCTGCGGACAGTGTTTGTTTCAAAGGGCAGGTAGGTGTAACCATTTGACATTTGGTTTCTTAAGTTCTAGAAATGTATGGTTTGCTGTGCATATGGACCAAAACCATTTGGGAGATCCAGTTTATATACACTAAATGGCCAAATGTATGTGGACACCTGACCAATCTCAGCCATATGCTACTGCTGCTGCTACTACTACTACTACTACTACTACTACTAATAATAATAATAATAATAATAAGCAGAAGTATCTTTATTTATATAGCACCTTTCATACAAGCAGCAGTTCAAAGTGCAGCAGTTCGAAAAATGAGAATTACACAAAACAGAAAAAGGATGAATGTCAAAGGATATAGCATTTTATACAAGTAAAGCTGAAACAGATCATTACAATAGTAAGATACATGATAAATAAAAATCTATTGAAAAGCTAAATTAAAACTAAAAATATGAGAAAAGAGAAGGGAGGAGGGAGGGGTGTATCTTTACAAACTGCAATTTTGCTTCCTTAAACGGGCTCCCTCCTAATGCCTTGTTCACACTACACTATTCTGAAAGTCATCAGATCTCTGTATTGTTCACACTATACAACCTCAACACTCCCAATCACAAGTCAGACATCTGTGTAGTGTGAACTGAGCAGCAAAAGTGGGTCACTAACTACATGATCTATCAGCACGACTGGTCCATCTGGTCTACAAAACAATGTTCTGTCATGAAATGTTATGAGAGAATTGACAAAAGAAATGACATAACCCTCACGGGAAGCAGCTCACGGGAAACATTTCAAATGAAATGCTAAAAGTTTTCTTTAACATTTACAATAAAAGCTAGCTCCTGTATCAACCCTTTTTGCTTACCTGGCAATTTTTTGTAGTTTCACTACACGCCTAATATTTTGATACTGAGCACTTGAAATCAGTGGTTCCAGGATTATATTTCACAGTATGCAGAAGAACTGCCTGCCCGCCTGCTTGTTGGCTAACTTTAATGTCTTGGTTCCAGCACACACACACACACACACACACACACACACACACACACACACACACACACTCACGCACACACACGCACACACACACACACACACACACACACACGACTACTCAATGAGCAAGAAAGAAAGAGGTTAATTCAGGTTTTTGTTTTCTTTTTTGCTACAATACATGCTACAATACAATACCTGCTACAATAAATAACCCAAAAACCAGATGAGACAATAAAATGAAATTATTAAAATATTTATTCAAATAAAATTTGAAGTTCATTCTGCCTCTAGAATTGATGTTAGCAGACTTGGTGCTCATGCTGCTCTTGGCAGAATCTTCACTGCATACAATAGTTTGGTTTCAAATTTTAAAAGCCTGAAAAATGTTCTGTTTTCTGTTGCTCATTTTTAGGCTATTTATTTGCTTGCTGACACATAAGATAAGCTAAATCTGACTAACGCCAACATTGCCAACAAGCAATGATGTGCCAGAAATTTGATCATGCAATATTACCAATCTGCTATCTAATGTATTTGCATCCAACCATTGCCAGTTTAGTGCGAGAGCAAAAAAAAATGCATTTCATTCTCAAGCACATTATTCAGCAAAATAAAAATCCAAAGCCATGATTTGCTGTTGTTACAATTTTAAGTCCTTTTATCTCTGTGTGTGTGTGTGTGTGTGTGTGTGTGTGTACGCACACATGTATTGGATGCACCTGCATCCAATTACCATTCATGTGGTCAGCCTGGGATACTGATTTACTTGATAACTGATTTACTGATTACTTGATACTGGGAACTGTAGTCCATAGAAGTAGTTTGCAGCATAATGCAGAAGTGTGTGCTGCAGCACCATGCGCAACGGAGATAATCGGGAACATTGAGGGACAGATCATGACATGTTGGTGCTCTTGCCAAAGATCTAGTACATTTTGCTTGGTTTCTCGAGTTCAACATGACACAGCATGGTCTCGGTCATGTATTTTTTGCTCTGTGAGGTGAGGTGAGGTCCTCCACTTCTTTCTGTCGACTTGTGTCCTGTGTTCTCATTGGCTGTAGCTCGCCAGTGACTGGCCAAGATATTTAGCACACTAGATACTTGATCAGAGTCTGTGACTAGTTGTTGCGCTTGTTTGATCGCCAATACGTTTAGTATAGACAAGTCTGCGACCTATCGGCAACTCAAAAACTGCCTTAAAATCATGTAATGTGAACAAGGATTAAGTTAGCACACACCTGTAGGTTGAAGCTTAACCCCCTTATTTCCTTAAATGGGCTGCCTCCTACACAAGTATTCATTCTCGTACATAGTGAAACAAAACAATTTTCCTCCAGGACCATATTGCTACATAAAACAACTTCGGACCACATGAGACTACACAGAACTACGAAAAGTGCACATTTGCCACATAAACCAACACAGAGCTACATGAGACTACACAGCTAGATAGGATTACATAATGTGCATGTGTGCAAACCTGCAAACATTACAAGTGGAATAATGAAAATACAGTAAGTGCAGCACCAACCATTACACAGTCCTGGTACAAATAAAGTGCAATATGTTGCAAGAAGGTTGTGCAAAAAAGGTGTAAAAATAATTGATAGAATGCTTAGTAGTAAACATAATAGCTGTGCATTAATGTACAGTCATCAACAGAGTGAACAGCAATGGACGGAGCACACAGCCATGGGGGAGCAGTGCTCTGTATGGTGGGGCTGGAGATGCTGATCCTGATGTCTAGAATCCAGTTGCAGAGGGAGGTGTTCAGGCCCAGCACGGTCAGCTTTGCAGTCAGTTGCTGAGGAATGATTGTGTTGAATGCTGAACTGAAGTCTACATACAGTAGTAACTGAAGTACATGCATAATTTTTGTTGAGGTGGGTGAGAGCCAGGTGTAGGGTGGTGGCGATGGCATTGTCTGTTGAGTGGTTGAGGGAAATGCTAATCGCAGGGGCTCAAGTGAGGGGGAAGCAGGGTCATAATGTGCCTCATAACAAGCCTCTCCAAGAACTTCATGATGGTGGATGTGAGTGCAAAGGGACAGTAGTCACTGAGGCAGGACACTGAGGCAGGACACTGGTGGCTTTGAAGCACATTGGAACAATGGCTGTGCTCAGGGAGATGTTGAAGATGTCAGTGAGAACATCTGCCAGCTGGTCTGTTGATTCTCTGAACACTCTGCCAGGGATGTTGTCTGGTTCAGCAGCCTTCTATGGGTTGACTCTGCAAAGAGTTTTCCTCATTTCATCTGTGGTAAAACACAGGACCTGATCATTGGGAGGAGGGACGGTCTTCCTCACAGTCACATTGGTCTTCACCTCAAACTGCCTGTAGAAGTTGTTCAGCATATCTGGGAGAGAGGCATCACAGATGGGTGATGTTGTTCTGAAATTGGTGATGACCTGAAAGTACTGCCACATGTGCCACATGTTGCCACTGTCCTGTAAGTGGCTGTGGATTCTCCATGCTTGTGAGCACTTTCCTGCTCTGATGGCCTGGGACAGTTTGGCCCTTGCTGTTCTAAGGTTGATCTTGTCACCTACTCTGAAGGAGTAGTCCTGGGTCCTTAGCAGCTCACTCACTTCTGTGGTCATCCAAAGGTTCTAGTTGGAGCATGTAGTGATGGTCTTGGAGACAATCAATGCACTTGCTGATGTAGCTGGTCACTGATGCTATGTACCCCTCCAAGTTAACTGGTACATGCAGTGGATGTTTGTATAAACAAGGTCCAGTACATTCACCCCTCTGTTGCGAAGTCCACATGCTAATGGAATTTTGCAAGCACTGATTTGAGATATGTAATTTTGAAATCTCTGGCGACAATAAACAATCTGTCAGGGTGTGTTCTGCAGTTCTCTAATAGCATACAGCTCACAAAGCATCTTCTTAGCATTAGCACTGGGGGGAATGTACACTCTGAAGCACAGTGGTGAGTTCCTGTGGTAAATAAAATGGTCTGCATCTAACAGTAACAGACTCCCACCAGCGATGAGTAGTAACTAGAAACTAACACAGAGTTTTGAGTTTCTTGCATCATTTTTGTTGATGTAAACACATAAGCCATTACTGCGAGAGCTACATTTCTGTAGGCAGGAAATGAGGTGAGCCCATCCAGCTGAGTGGCAGTGTCTTGTCTCTGTAAAAACAAAGGTGCAGCAGTCTTTAAATTTATGCTGGGTAGGCTGCTGGAGTCAGAAGTAGTCCAGTTTATTGTCCAGGTATCAGAAGTTGGAGAGTAGGATAGGTTGGAGGGTCAGTCGGCTAGGATTTGCTCTTAGCCCATCACGGACCCCCACCCGCTTGTCACTCTTCCACTTTCTCTCAAACTGATTATGACAGTCCCCTGACCACTGGCAACAAGTGACACTGAGGCCTCGAGGCTTGGCCTCTGTAGCAAGCTGAGAACACGTAAATTCTTAAGTAGATCATCCTTCAGGTTGGTTTATACTAGCAGTGTCTGGTATAGGAAGACATAGATACTGGTTGCTCCAATGTCCATGTGCTGTAGAGGTCTCGCTAAGAAAGAAATGGCTCATATTAACAGCATTTTGGATCTGGAGAGGCTGCTGTGTGCTACTGCCAGTTAGAAAAATACATAAAATGTTGAAAGAAGAAAGAAAATGAAACTAGTTTAAAATAAGGTTTGCCTAGAAAGATGCTGACTTGAAGAGGTGTGTTTTTAGTTTCTTTTTGAAAGTGACATTGAGTGGCATTCAGCTCCTCAGGAAGGGAATTCCAGAGCTTTGGGCCATAGTGGCTAAATGCTCATTCTTCAACTGAGTTTTAGGGACTTCCAGCATATTGCAATAGGATGACCTAAATGCCCTAGTTGAAACATATCTAACAATCATTTCACTAAGGTAGAGACTAGCAAGACAATGGAGACATTTAAAAATCAATACAAGACATGGGGTGATTGGAATCCTGGTGTAATGTGATCCTTCTTTTTCTTTTGGGTCTGGACCTTAACAGCAGCATTCCTCAGGTATGTAATGGTGCTTTTTGCTATAACAGATAAAAGTGCATTATAACAGTCTAATCTAATGTGACAATGGCATGCACTCACTGTTTCTAGTTTCTCACTGTCTGCAGGGGACACAATGTCCTGGATCTTTAGATTTTAGGGTGAAAGTGAAAGTGTGAAAGTTAAAGTAAGCTCTTTTGTCTCTATAAACTGAGGTCATTATCAAAAATGACTCAAATCTTTTGCAGATTTTCTCATAAAACAAAATGCAACCAAGGAAACTGAAGCCACTATGGCAGATTAAAATCAATCAGAGCAGGTAGTGTTACTGTTATATATTCAGAACTCCAGAACCATCTTTTCTTAAGTGTACCTATACTGACATGGCATTCTCTTAATAAAGCTTTGTTAATAAGGAGGACAGCATGATTGTAGTTCCTTCAAAAGGGAAACCCTCACTTGTCGAGCACTGAGCAGATAAGTATTTAGACAGTGGTGTTTCCTTAGACAGAAGTAGTATAGCCTACACTTTCTGTCAAACTGTCAATCAAAATGATTGATGACCACTGTGATTTTGGCCACTACCCCTCCCATACTGGGGTGTCAATCAAAGTGATTTATGCACCTGTCTGTTACACAGTATGGGGGTGAGTGTTTGTTCAGATACACTCCCTTACTGGGGTGTCGATCAATTGATTTGTGTCCCTGTTTGTCATTTTGAATGGGGGGTAGGGAGGGTGGTCAAACAGTACCTCTTTGTCGGAATCCCTGTATGGGGGTGAGGGTGTGTTCAGATCCTAACACTACACATTCTGTAAAACAGTCAACAAAATCAATTTGTCTTGTTTGTCATTTTGAATGGGGTGTAGGGCGGGGGGTCAAACAGCCAGTCCTTGTCGGAATCCTTGTTGAGGGGGTGTTTTGAAAGTGCTGACAAAATCAGTCCTCATTTTACCAATGTGAATGACCCCCTTTAGCATATATAGTCTGTAAAGGGGCCTTCAATTTTTCTTTATCATTCAAGATGTGTTTGACAAGAGCACAGATAAGGTCAACAAGGATGGATTCCTTTACTTCAGGTAAGTTTAGTTATTTGTTTCATTGTAAGTTACAGACTGTTTTAGATTGTCTGATGGATTTTGTTTTGTTTAACAGGTAGCCTGTTTATTTCTTAGGTAATACCTCTAATGCGATTTGTAAATTATATTATTTGAAAATTATTGAATATTTGAAAATTTTCATTTCGCCACTACATAGGTGTTTTGTTAACTAATTGTGTTTGTTATACATATAGTGTCTGGTGAAATAATTACACCGTTGGTGTGTAACGAAGGTGCGTGTGAATAGTCACAACTTCTTGGTAAGTGTAGAACGTATTTCGCCACATATATTTTTATTAAATTCTGACAACAACCCAACACTGTCATTTTGTTGTTTTGTAGAATTACAAAAGCTGGTTGATGATATTCCAAGGTCAGAAATTGAGTCGTCAGAGCAATCCAAGCCATTCCGGCGTAAAGTCAGTCAAAAGAGAAAACATCTAGAGAACAACCCTACTGACAAACCAACAAAACATTCTAACATTTCAGAGTTGGGAGTTGTAGGTAAGAAAATGTGTTTTCAAATTGTACGGATAGTAATATTGTTTATGATATTTTATATGCAATCAATGCTGAACTGTGGATTATTCTGTTAAATTGTAGCTCTTCACACACTTGAAGGCCCCATCAACAGTGAACCTCAAACAGTGGAATGGTGTTACATCGATCAGTGGTCAGATTCAGACATTATTGCTTGGTTTGCAGATTTTGAGGAAGTGCTAACAGCGTCCAAAGAAGTCAAAACAGTGCTACCGGCTAGTCCTACGGAAATTGCGTATCAGGAGGGGTGTATTAAAGACTCTGAGAATATTTCTGATGATTGGATACCCGGGGTCCTGGGATTCCCGGGGTCCTGGAACACAAGCAGAGACTCCAAAGGTTTGATCCTACGGTTAAAGCACACTAGCCTAATCTGTGTGACACAAATCATTTAGCCAAATGTGTAATAGTGGGAAAGTTTGCAAAGGATCTAGCTGAAGTTAAGGCATATGTGGAAATACTAGTGAATGTCCAGCAAGAGTTAAGAAGTACTATCTGTGAAGTTTTAAACAAATCTAAAGTGGATTGGCGTTCTTTGTCCAATGTTTAAAGCCAATTAGCAAAAATGGCGCGTAGTTAAAGTTTATCGTAGTCTGTGTGTGTGTGTGTGTGTGTGTGTGTTTTGTGACACTGTGTGTTTTTATCGGTTAAGAACAACTTTCGAACCATTCATTAAAAGAATTTAAAGTGTAAATTGCTGAGTGTCAGTGAGTAGCAAATGTTACCAGCAACCAAACACAGACGTTGTGATAATATCACTACGTGTGATGCTATCACAGATTACAACAACACCCTGCATATTATTAAGTTAATGTTAGATTCAGTCAGTGTCTCCCAAGACTCAGATACTCGGAGTAATGATATCGGTACAACCACTAGGTGTGATTCTATCACAGACTTCAACAACAGTCTGTGTACCATTAAGATAATGCTAGATTCAGAAGGTGATCCCCAAGACTCGGATGCTAGTGAAAACGGTATTTTTAACATTGTATTGAGAGGGTCCAGTCTCACTTCAGATGTAAATGCAATGCTGACTCCTGCAAATGGTTATGCTCTTGAGCATTTTATTGGGGCCATTGAAAATGTTTTGCAGAACAATGCTCGAATCATGACTGATGACAGAGCTTACGGTTTCTATGACAATGAGTAGGAATGGTGGTGCGTACAAGAAGTTGCGTGATATTGCACATAATGGGATCATTAGTAAGAAAAGAATGAATTTATTCTGTCCTGTTAATATTATATCTGGACCCACAGAAACCTGCCGATATGTTAGAGAAGTTGGCTGCAGACATGCAGATGTGAGTCGGTTTAACAGTACAGCAGAAAATTGGCTTTGAGGATGTTAACAAATGTGTTGGGTATCAAAATTGTTGTCTTCTACAGAACGAATGCAGGGATGTTACAAAAATATCAGACGAGTGAGACACCACAATCTAGAACAGTATTCTTATACCTCCATGACGGTCATTACTGTCATATTGTGACCTCAGCGCATTCCTAGATGAAGCTTATGTCTGTCAGTTTTGTCACACAGGGTGTAACAATCGCAGAGATCATGCTTGTAAGTTTAGTTGTGATGTGTGTAATGACTCTGAATGCCATAAGAGGCAGGGGTGGTCAAAATATTGCAATGATTGCAGAAGGTATTGCAAATCAGATTTTTGTTTCAAAAAACACAAGGAGGCAACGTCCACAAATGAATCGGATGTGTCGGTAGCACCGTGTGATGTCACAAAATATTGCAAGGGCTGTAACAGACGCTATCATGATAGTGTAAAAAAACCAAAACTCCATAAATGTGTGATCGGTCATTGTGTCCATTGTGGTGAGGATATGTTACCCGACGCTAAACATGAATGTTACATACAACCTATTAATTGAAAAAAACAAACAACAAGTATATTTTGTTTGACTTTGAGACACAGTTTGAAGATGGCAAACACAGGGCTAACTTTATCTGTGCTATTACATTTGATGGGGAAGAGTTTACAGCAGAAGGGTACGGATGCATTGACAAGCTTTTGAGCAGGTTTAGACATCCCAAGTTTAGGGGGTATACATGGCTCGCACACAATGCGGCAGGGTTTGACAATTTCCTTCTGTTGGAACATTTTTCCAAAATTTGCGTTATGGCAAAAATCACTATGATGGGGTGTAGGCTGATTTTCATGTATGACAAGTGTTTTAAGCAGCGGTACATAGACAGTTATTCCATCATGATGCTTTTGGCCAAAACAACCGCTGCATTAAATCTGTCGACTGCTGAGAAAGGGTATTTTCCCCACAAATTTAACAAATGTGAAAACAACAATTACATCGGCCCCTACCCTGACAACAGTTACTATGGTTATGACCCTATGTCTGATAAAGACAGAGCAGAGTTTGATGAGTTGTACAGGGAAGCCGCTAACAGGGTTTTCAACTTTCAAAAAGAGCTGTACACATACTGTAGAAACGATGTCATTTCGCTACGAGAGGCGTGTCTAAAATACCGTAATGAGTTTATTGAATGCACAGGACTAGACCCCTTTAGCCAAACCACATTAACGTCCTGCTGTATGATGGTCTACAAGACACATTTTCTCCCCAGAGACACGCTAGCCCTTACACATAACAACGCATACGTTAAACGATACAAAGCATTTTCAAGCATTTCCATTGAATGGTTAGAATTTGTCAGGACAAGCAGAAATGTTGATGTACAACACGCTTTGAATGGTGGTGAGGTGATGGTGGGTAAATATTATCTTGACGGCTATTATGAAAAAGGTGGCGATAGAATCGCTTTAGAATTTAATGGTTGAATGCATCATGGTCATACATGCCGTTATAACCCAAATCACATGCACCCTTTGTCAAAGGTGAGATATGGTGTTTTAAGACAATGGTTTGCTGACAAAGTGGAAACATTTACCAAGTTGTACGAGTTAAAAGTTGAAATTCCACAGACACCCTGAGCAATTGACACCAAGAGACAGTCTCTTTGGTGGTAGGACAAATGCCTATAGACTTTACCACAAAACCAAAGATGATGAGATAATTAAGTATGTGGATTTTACTAGTTTATACCCATTTTGCCAGGCTTGCAAAACTTACCCAATCGGTCACCCCCAGATTATTTTGAAAGACTTTGAACCTCTGGAGAATTATTATGGGCTAGTCAAAGCAACCATCTACCCAACTCGAATCTTGCTCCACCCCGTTCTACCCTATCGTTGTAATGGGAAGTTAATGTTCCCTCTCTGTATGTGCTGAACAAGAGAATCAGACTACACCTTGTGATCACAATGATGAGCAAAGAGCACTTTCAGGTTGTTGGGTTAGCATTGAATTGATCAAGGCCATTGAGAGGGGTTATTTGGTTGCTAGAGTTGATGAAGTGCTGCATTTTCTCCAGAGGTCAGACTCACTGTTTTCAGGCTATGTAAAAACTTTTTTCAATACAAACAGGAAGCTAGTGACTACCCATCGCATGTGGTGTCAGAGGCTGAGAAGAGGGCGTACATCGAGGACTATTTTGAGAAAGAGGGGATAAGGTTGAAACCTGACAGAATATGCATGAATCAAGCAAAGCGAAGCATAAACAAGCTCCTCCTTAATTCGCTTTGCAGGTGATTTTCCATGCGCGAGAACCTCCCAATGACAGATATGTTGAAGGATCCAGAGCAGTTTTCAAGGTACATATTTGGTAATGAGCATGATGTCACACACTTTTCATTTGTCTCGGAGGACGTGGCGCTGGTTCAGTGGCGTTTTGCTGATGAGTATAGTGGTCAGACTCATGACATAAATGTGTTTCTTGGTGCTTTCACAACAGCGCATGCACGCTTAGAACTGTACAATATTATGGATAAATTGTGGGAAAGACTGCTTTACAGTGATATGGACAGTTTATTTTTTCTTTCAAAGGATGGTGACTGGGAGCCACCACTCGGACTGTATTTAGGCGATCATACAGAGGAAATAGATGATGGCAATTATATCACAGAATTTTGCTCTGGCGGGCCAAAGACATACAGCTATCGTACAGCAGGTGGTAAAATTTGTATGAATGCAAAAGGGGTTACCCTGAATGCTGAAAACTCGAAGATGATCAAGTTAGATACACTGATTGATCTCGTTGACCATCATGTGGTGTACAGAGACAGCACAAGACACATCCTCGCTCGTACCGATAACATTGTTACTTAATAAAAAACACCTCACTCTGAAAAACAAATCAGTTGTTAAGCATTTCAAAGTCTTCTACAACAAACGTGTGCTACTCACTGATTTCTCAACATTACCTTATGGGTACTGAGATTGTTGTGGGGTATAGATAAATGTATAAATGTAATATGGGGCCAAGTGATGTTACAGGTTTTGATTTCAGACTCCAACATCCATTCTCATGTGTAATTAGCGGACCATCAAACTCTGGAAAAACATTTTTTGTAAAGATGTTGATCGCCAATGCTGACAATGTGGTTTGTAATAAAATTGAAAATATTGTGTACATCTGTGACTGTTGACAACATCTTTATGATGAGCTGTTGAAGATAAGAGACATCAAATTCATACAAGGAATTCCCCGCGCACTAGATGATGATGAGCTCTTGCCCGTGAGCAAAGACAACTTGTTGATTATTGATGTGATGAAGGATGCTAGTGGTAACACAGAGGTTGAAAAAGTGTTTACACAATATGTGAACCACCGCAACCTCAGTGCCATCTACCTGGTTCAGAATTTATTTTTTCAGGGAAAATGTAGCAAGACAATTAGTTTAAACACAACTTATCTAATACTTTTCAAAAACCCGAGAGACAACAACCAGATTGCCGTTTTGGGAAGACAGATGTATCCTGGTAACACAAAGTTTTTTCTGGAATGTTTTAAAAATGCTACAGAAAAGCCCTACGGATACCTCCTGATTGATTATAAAGCCAAAACCCCAGATTCATTTCGTCTCAGAACAGACTTGCTTTCAGATTATCCGGTTGTTTACGTACAGAAAAAGAGTTGAAATACGGTTCCAACCATTACTGAAAGGATTCATAGAAACTTACCACATTTGAAACTCTTACTTAAAGTTAAACCTGCACAAAGACGAGTCATTTTAAAATTGGCATTGGATAAACTAATCCTAACCCTGTGTGAAGTCGCATTGAACATAATCCATGGCACTATACCGCTATCACACGCGCAGTATAAAATTGGAAAAGAAGAAAACAGCGATTAAGTTTATTGCCGATAAAAATATTGGTATTCGTAAAAAGAGGCTTGTGATATTCTATGATATTCTATGATTCTCCGATAAGGGTATGTGTTTGAGCTCTGTGAGATCAGCCTGTCCCCCAACAAGACATCGATCTGGGAAAATATGGTGGCTCCCGGGTAGTTTATCAATCCAACACTAGCTCCATCGTCTATGTCCCTACCATCGGGTCTTGTGATTTTGAGTCTAGCAAATAGAAGTGTGTTGTTTAAGTCGATATAGTTTTTGCCGTTGGAGTTTTTTATTGCTGGGAACGGCGAAGACTATATCG
>JAQQZU010023545.1:0-10336 GCA_030068025.1 Parauchenoglanis punctatus | reverse complement strand
ATATTCAGGAACGTGTAGAGAAAGTAACCAGAACTACTTTTTTAGAGGAAAGTATCTGTTGCAGTTGTGTAGCTATGATGGCGTATGGATACACAAAATATTCAGGAACGTGTAGAGAAAGTAACCAGAACTACTTTTTTAGAGGAAAGTATCTGTTGCAGTTGTGTAGCTATGGTAGCGTATGGATACACAAAATATTCAGGAACGTGTAGAGAAAGTAACCAGGACTACTTTTTTAGAGGAAAGTATCTGTTGCAGTTGTGTAGCTATGGTGGCGTATGGATACACAAAATATTCAGGAAAGTGTAAAGAAAGTAACCAGAACTACTTTTTAGAGGAAAGTATCTATGGGAGTTGTGTGACTCTGATGGCGTATGGATACACAAAGTGTTCAGGAAAGTGTTATGTAACCAGAACAACTTTTTACTGTATCACTCCAGTACTGGAAAGTTGGCTCAAACTCCATGGGCTGAATTCAAGGTTTTAAAATTTAATACTAAAATTGCACACATTGATTTTCAGGCAGTTCAGACATGGATACAGACTTAAGCTCTATTCAGAAGTTACATACGCATTACGAGTGATTGTTCTCGTGCCATTCGAGTTCACGTTAAATAGTCGCATATTGACAGAATTCGGCAACTGAAGTAAAGTCTTTGTTGTTTTTCTCATTTCAGAGAAACGTGTGGACATTCTGATGGTAGTCATTCGACCGCTACAGATGCCTCAGACTGAACAGAGATTAGACTAGAAAGATGCTGAAGTTTTCCTTAAACTTTTTTTCCTGGTACAAACATAAACAGTAAACAGTGTGTATAATGACATGGAGCTCATAATAACATTCAGGATTATTAGCATAATGCAGTTAACACAAGCAGAAAAAGCAGTGGCCCGTATGCAAATGAAAGAGAAGGAGCTCTTCTACAGCGCGGTGCAATTATGCAGACGTCCATATGGAGCCGAGCGATGTTGCTCTCCTCCTCAGCGTATTAGCATTAGCAGGGAGACAGGAAGTGTGCGATATTCTCGGTCATTTGCACATCTGTGAATGAAATAAAAGTGGGGTTATTTTCCTTGTTTTGATGTTTCTGAAAGGTTTGTGGAGGAGAACGCAGGCAGATGGAGCATAAACAAAAGTTATGAATAAATCAAATCAAATAAAATAAAATAAAATAGGACAAACTGTTTAAAGTCGAGAATCACGTGTAAAGATTTTTTACACACACTTGCACAGGTTTCGTGCTGTGCTGTGTTTTAAGTGTTGAGATGTGATGTTTTGGCCCCGGGTCAAGGGTCAGGGCGGGGATCAGGAGCCAGCCATGAGTGTGTTTGTGTCTGCGTGTGTGTCTGGGTGTGTACGTGAGAGACAGGGGGGATTTACACTCTGTGTGATGCGGATGTCCCCCTGCTGGGAGAGATCTGTGAAAAGAATGACCCCATGGACCGCAGCGTTCCCCATCCTGCCCCATGCCACCCCCCTGAGACCCAGCTGCGATCTCTGAGGAACGACTCTCTGACATCATCACAAATCCCTCAGTACAGATCCGCAGGATGCTGTTTGAAGTCAGTCATCTGATCATCGACTGCTCTGAGATCAGTGCTTGTTTAGTGTTTCTTTAAATTACAAAATATAACTTTTATAGGTTGGTCATGCTAGTTAGAGACTAGTTAAGATTAAAAACAACAGTTAATAAAATGAGAAAACTATTATTAATGCATGTAATGTGGAAATAAAATGCTTTGAATAGACCTTATTATTATTCCCTTGTTGAATTCTCAAATCAGATTGCTCAGAAAGTCTAGATTCATTTTCTATAACAGGTTTATATGAATTTGTTCTTAAACGTTATTTCTATAGTAACCGCTCCTTTAGAGGTGGACGGTCCATGTAAATGGAGTTTAAAAAAGAAGCATGTAATCATCGATATGGTAAAGATTTTTAAGATGTTTAGGAAACATTTTATGGAAGGAGTCTCCGGTGTCCAGTGCTTTGTAACAGTCAGAGTAATAGTAACAAATCCAATAGAGGAAAAACGAGAGCAAATACACTTTATTACATAAATGACTAATAAATAAACACAGGCAAGGAAAGAATTAAAAAGTAGAAAAACTATAACAAGGCTAGGCTAGACTAGGTTAATGGGACATAAATGCAAACTAGACCCAATACAAAGACAACAACATAACATTAATGCTAGATCGAAGAAGGTTTACGCAGGACTTCTATAGAGGAACTGATAAGGAGTGGCCAGTCGCAGCAGCAGGGCGTAAGTTCAATAGTAAATTTGAGTGTAAAGTCTGTCTCAGCCTTACGTCTGGAGTAGCTAGTATCAAACCAGCACTGTCCGGTATTTCAGTCGAAGTAGTAGTGCATAAAGCGATCCTTAATCAAAATAATGCCATTTTAATGACATTTCTATCATTTCAAGTGCCATACAACGAAAACAGGAAATACAGTGTTTCTGACAAACAAAAGAGCCAACTTGAGTTGCATTAAAATTACACAATAATGAAGAAACTCACACACGTCTCCTTTATTCAGTGAGAGATGCGTGCGCTCGCAGAGTCGTTTATTGAACCTTTACAGAAGGAATCTTAGCTGTTTAGCGCTTTAGTCAAAATTTCCCAGGTTAGAAAAGTCTTCAGGACCGAGGAGTTTATGCTTTCTGTTTATTTGCTACATGGATGGACTGCATTTTTTAAGAGAGAGAGAGAGAAAGTGAGAGAGAGAGAGAGAGAGAATGGTGAGAGAATGAGCGTTTATTGCAGCCTTAACATAAATGAGATCATGTTTCTCTCAGACTTTATGGTGGAGGTTACACCAACTTAGTGTAAGTTTTAATATATGACTTAAGTCTACGTTGAATGGATGTGATTTGGTGCAACAGTGTAACTATATATCATTCGTAACCTTGAATGTAGCACTGATTTATGTTTGCCAAACTAGGCAAAGATCGAACTTATTCTCTTCTGGTGCAACTGGCTGCAGGTGTGCACAAACACAGGAAGTCATTAGAGACAACAGAAGAAGAGATTTTAAAAATGTGAGTGAGGGTGCCCTCTGGTGGTCTGGAGGGGTTTGTCCATAATGGATGTGTCTTTATTCTTTGTGGTTATCTTAATAGCATTATGAGAACTGTTTTATTCCTTACTTATTTAACACAGTGTAACATAAAAGGAGTTAACATGGTGTTCGGTTTGTAGGCCGTATTCACGTTTAAAGCGTATTTACTGATTAAAGAAACAAACTTCAGAAACGTTTAACAACATTTTAAAACAAATGAGATTTTGCAATACGCTGATATACAGAGTGAAAGCGCTTCACTCTCAGAGAAGGTTCCTGTAGCAAATCAAGAACAATTTCTCACTAAAACATTTTTTGTTGTAGGAACAGGAACACTTTGCTTTTCTAAGAACCTAATAACATTACAGCATTAACCTTCTGAGAACTTGTTGAACACGTATTAAATGTTCTATTATTATTCTCTGACAGGTGAGGAACCTCATTAGCAAAAGGTGAAAATATGGCCTTTATATAATGACAGGATGAAAAGGTGATCATGTAATATACATAGATTCACAAATCAAACTCCAGCAGCAATCCCCCTCCCTAAACAACAAACATCAGTGTGATTTGAGTTAACAGTGTCAGCTGTCTGCTCAGTACGACGACGACGATGATGATGATGATGATGATGATGATGATGATGGCTCTTATCAGTGCAGCTCCAGCTCCTGTGGACTCATTTGTGTTGTAATGGCTCCAATCTTAAGCTCCTGAATAGCAGTGCTGAACACATGATGGCATTCTGACGTACACGGAGGTGATGTTGAATGAAAAGTCAGGATTAACGTATCCTGTGAGCATTAGCTCTCTAAAACGATAACATACTAGAAGGAGTGCATTAATATTAAAATATAAGTATCTGTCCATACAAGGCCCGGTGAATGAGCTGTTACTATAGAAACGTGTTAATATACAACAAGTAAATTAATATAAATCTGACTATTGTCAGAGCTGCTGTTATAGAAAACAAATCTGCACCTTCTCATTCACCCATCAGAATCCAGGATTCATCATGGTTAAAGTTTTTAAAGTTCATTTAGGATAAATTATATGATAAGCTACATAACCTTTAGTCCAGAGATCACAGGTTTGAATCCCGACAACGTCAAAGGCATCCGCAGCTGGGAGTCAAAGAGAGCAAAACTGGCCATGCTCTCTGGGTGGGAGGGGCATACGTACTCTACCCTGTCAATCTCAGAGACACCAGCCAATCATGGGCATCTATGAGCTCCTGCATGTGTCGCACTGCAGTTTGCCAGCATTACATGTCTCAGAGGAAGCACATTTTACAGGTTAGTAGCTGTAATAATAATAATAATAATAATTATTATTATTATTATTATTATTATTATTATTATGACGGTGCTTGTAAAGTACACGTAAGGGCAAATGCAGATTCCAACACCATTGTTTAATTATTTATTATTTATTAATGATTGTTTCTTGATGTCAATCACAGTAGAAATTAGATCACACAATAGACATTCATTAAAAACCACAACACTTTGAAATTAAACCCATGCTCTTATTCTGCTTCCGCAGGCGATACCGGGATTATCTCTTCTCAGCCTCCAGGTTAGCTTCGGAACATAGCTTGCCATGGTAATTAATCCTGATTTCATTTAATCCTAGTATCTAAAATGGAAAAGTTCACATTTTCATGAAGGTTATCAGGCTAACTCGCAAATCCTGCTTTCTGGACTGGACCCCAGGCGTAATTAAAAACACACACCCGAAAGTCAGGCAAAACATTTCACTCTACCAAACAACCTAAAACAAATCTGTACCAAAAGTCTTCAAATATGCAGTGATTCTGGCAAGACGTGGTTAGGAGCACTGAAAGTGCGTTTAATCCATCAAAGGAAATACCAGGGATGTTTTTGCAGCGCGGGTTCGGGGGTGTCAGGGTGCTCAAGGACGGAAGAATGAGGAGAAATAAGTGCGGAAGTCGAGTCTACTTCTCATCATGACACACATACGGTGTGTATAACACTCGACTCATAAACCTCCCTGCTATCATTCACAATGTGTCAGGAGACCTTCAGCACATCACCAGGAATGCAGGAAGCAGCGGTTAGGATGTGTTTAAACTGCCACTTGTTTATTTATCCACATATCACATTTTATCCTTAAACACCACAAACAGATTACTGCTACAGTAACAATTCAAACCGCACGTACAATTCACATTTACTGTATAACTGGATAAATACAGGTCCATTAAGAGTATGGAGAGCACTCTGCGTTGTGCTGTTATAGTAAAATAATCAACAATGGCACGGTGTGATAAAGCAAAGTCAGTGTCACCACTGAGAAGCTGATCATTTTCAAATAACAGCATGTGTTTTATTCCGTTTACACCACTGCAAAACAAGTTAGTTCCTGGTCTCAGTTATAGCGGCTATAAACAGCCGTACTCTCACAAGCCTCGTGTTTTTTGTCTGTCTGAATGTTAATAACACAAAAAAATGCAATTTGTCACTTTCCCAAGAATGTGCAAAATGTAAAGTGATGATGTCTGACATTGTTAAAAAAGATGTTACCAAAAAGCTTACAGCTTTGCAAATAAAAACCTCCAAATACTAAATATCAGCAAGTCAAAAGTATTCTGTGGCCCAGGACAGAGTTGTAAGGTGTAACAGTTTGGTAGCGGTAGCTCGAAGAAGATCAGTCAAAGCCACAATGGTACTGCAAATTCAACAATGTTCAGCATTTATTATTAAAAAAATTACTCAACCTTACCAATCCTTGTTGGACAGCTACTATTTGATCATATGTGAATGAAATTGAGGCCGCACATAACCTAATGTTAGCATTGAGTTGGGAGGCAAAAAGAAAAATAGTTCAGTAATAGGCATTTGTCTGCATCACGTGCGCTGATTAATTAACTTAAAGTCTTAAAGGTACATTTCATAACTTTGAATGTTAGAAGGTGCACAGAGCGTAGAGGCGCGGGCTCAGCACACAGCCCTGTGGAGCTAGTTGTGGAGTGTTGGGGCTTAATCTGACCTGAGACAAGTAGTGGTTAATGCCCAGGTTGTGTAATTTGGCATCCATTCGGAGGAGGAGGATTGTGTTATGAACACCAAGCTATAGTCTATGAACATCATCCTTACATACTGTATGTCTCTCGCTGTTAAAGATGGAGAAGTTGAGTGTTGAGGCAGTGGCAGTGGGGTCTTCAGTAGACGTTGTGGCTCTGTAGACATGCCGGTGCTGGGCTAGTGTGGGTGGTAGGGGGTAGGGTAAACTTAACAGAGACGAATAAGTCAAATTAGGTGAGGTTGAAACACTCCTGAAGTTGTTCAGAAATCCCCTCAGGCCATACTTACACTGTCCTGCCAGTTGGTTTGACCCCGGTAGTCCATATGCTGGGGTCATGAGCAGAGAAAGGTGATCGGCTTGACCCAAGTGGAGGAGGGGTGAAGCATTGTATTCATTCTTAAAATTACTGTAGACATGGTCGAGAGTGGTTTATCTTCTTTTAAAGAATTATACGATTTTGGAAGAACAGGTTTTCGGTTGGCTTGATTGATTGACAGTTGTAACCAAGGCTGCTCAAAACATAATCATAGTCGACGTACTGTTAAAAATATTAAGGAAAAAGTAAGAAAACAGCAACAGACTGAGGAGCTTGAAGCTGTTGTGTCTGCACAAGCCACCATCTTGCCTAAACTTGCCCAGATACGGCTGGTTTGTGTGGAGCCGACGTCTGGAGAACGTTTCAAGAGACAGAGCAGATAAAGTCAAGTCAAAATGTATCCTTTGCCAGATCATATGTAGATTGAAATGCTTATAGTAATTAGGGTAGCGTAAATTGCTCACATAACAGACCAAGATATGCATGCATGCACACACACTGAGAAGAGCTCAGACAGGTCAGTACAATAACAGTACAAGAACAAGGTACACTATACAGAATACAGCACTATTGCTCTAAAGCTGTATAAAGTGTCGACATGGTATTGGGAGGAAGTAGAGGGGGAAAACAAGTGAAAAGTGTGTCAAACGACTTAAAAAGAAGCAACAGCAGGAGTAATTACAGCTCAGTAACAGAGGAGGATCAGGTACCAATGCCTCGTCTCTGTATATCCATAAACCCGTCAGAGAGGACAGCAATGGCAGAAAATGTGACAGACAAACGTCCTTGACAACTCGTGGTTTCAGATAGACTTTCAGGGGACTTGACGTGTCCTTCTAATACTGAAATACCTCAAATAAATATCTCAAATAATCAACTTTAATTTAAACACTAGTGGACTGGAACGTGAACTCTGTCACAATAAGTCACACAAAACAAATATATGACTTTACTGTATTATAATATAATGTGTAAATATTATTTTTATTAATTGAAGATCAACATATCATTATATTTTTTTTATCCATTTATACTGAAGATACATTAATGTGCAGTGGAAGTCACTTTCTGCTATCACTTAAATTGGTTCCTTTAGCCATCATTCTGTTTTCTCTCTTGAAGTTGAAAAACAGCTTGTCAGGTTACAGAGAAAACACAAAGAAGTGTAAACTCCTCTGGCCATAAATATGATGAAAACTTACAGCTGTTACTAAGCACTGACACTGGAGAATCCTTCCATAAATATTCAATAAACGTCTCCTCATTTCAAAAAGCTTCAGGGATTACACTGTGAATGAGCTGTTGCTATAAAACGATAACGTGTTAGAACGAGAGCATTAATATAAACCTGTGATTTGAAGTTGCTGCTATTGTCAGAGCTGCTGTTAAAGAAAATGAATCAACAGCTTCTGACCAATCAGATTCCAGAATTCATCAACACTGTGGGATTCAATGTATACAAAAGCATGATCTGTAGGGAAAATTCTTCAGGATATTGACACAAATTACCCTACACAATAGTACGTTGGTAAGGGGACCAAGCCAGATTGTCTAACAGATGAAGAATGAAAGTTAAGAGTCTAAGTTTTGCCATGTTACAGAGCAGGGATTGTGAGGAGCTTGTTAAAGGAACTTGGCTCTGAGTTCCAGCTGATTTTCATCTCATTTGCAAAAAGATGCCTGCAGATGCCAGTTAGCTGCAGGGCTAATTTAGTGAGTGTTGCAGCATGGGGGTGAAGTGCCTTTCTGAAGTGCATAGTGACCATTTGCAGCCTCGGTTTCTTCAGAAAGAAATTTGAGCTTGCAACTATTTGCATCAGCTTTGTACATATTTCAAACTAATTGATTAACCAAATGAGTAAAGCCAACTTAATTTAAGCTCTTATTAATTGGCCGTATTTGAGTTGAAACTACTTGATTCTCCTATTCCAGAAATTTAATTGATGCTTTCTCTACAAGTTTACTCTATTTAAACTTAAAAACTATCTATTTTGTTAAAGCCTACTTAAAATCTGCATGCTCATAGATACCACAATTGCATTTAGTACACATTACTCAATACTTTCTTTTGTACATCAGCTATTAAAATGTATGCTGTATGAAATCCACAAATTGGCTACAGAAAATATTCAAATTTCACTAAATACTTTTTTACTTTTAGCAACACTTCATCAACAACAACAACAACAACAAAACTACAATCTGCCTAGAAAAGATCATTTAAAACTAATTTATTTTTCAAATAATTGCTTAGGACTTTAACAAACAGTCACATCACAGACAGAAGGACTTTGAAATAACTAAGCTCAGACTTGGAATAGCTAGATGCTTTCAGCAAACATAAAAATCCATCATATGTGCTATAAAACAGGAAGCAAACTCAAATAAAGATCAAATCTTTGATGACACTGGCTTAAACAACTTGTCACAGCAACGAATAGTAGCTGAAGCATCCAAAAACTCATCTGCAACACTGAAGACGCTTCAACACAGTCAAAATCAAAATGTGAACATCTACTGGATTTTCTATTCCTAATACAGACAGCCATTTAATTTAGTGTCTTGGTCTTGAGATCTTGGACTTTAGAGGTGGTCCTCCCCACATCCAGCTCCTGAAACACCTCAAAGGTGTATCCACAGATCTTTAGGAAGGCATAAATTTAAGGTGTAAATACCCACCATGAGAAATGAGCATGTCTCTGCTACACTGCACAAACCAATAAGAACCACTTCTCCATCCATGGCATTGCCAGCTGTGGAGCATTGGGATGTTTGCACCTCATATGATGGGAATGTGAATGTATTTTTCCTTTAGTGTGTATAAGAAAGTTAAACCAGACCATAAATGAAGATAACCTACTTTCTCTTACTCTGTACTTCTTTGATCAGGTCCTGTACTTTTTCTCCGAGGTATGTGATGAAGCCTTGGATCACCCTGTCTCTTTTGCTCTCAGTGGTGTTCCTGTGTTATGAGACAACAAAACAAGTTACTAAATATAAAAGCACATACTGTATGATGCCCAAACTGAAGTGGATAAGGATTATTTACTTCATAGAGCCTTGCAGCACCTCCTTTCTTTTTGAAAAGACTTAACAGTCATGGTGTACACGGGTCCAAGTTCTCCATGAATGTTGAGTGCAGTCTAATGGTTGTGATCCTTCTAGATTCTGTGACAGATAGCCAGAGTAAAGACGAGAAAGGGGAGAGACAGGAAGAGACATAAAGTAACTATAGCAGAAAAGTAACTCGTCAATGAAATGAAAGAATTTGCAAACAAATTCTCAAAATTACACACCTGCGAGGGATGAATAAGACCAGGCCCTCGAGCTTTGAGCTCAGTCACAGGTGGGCCCATCTCTGGAATATAATATCTGAGGCAAGATGAGAAAGTGTTTGTCATTTTCATGACGATTTCACTGTTGTCCCTTTTTTCACCTCATAAAGAAGCTCAATTTCTTCCTTTCCATAGTATCATCTATTTCACCTCCAGGCTTAGGTGGAAGGTAATTTACTTCTGCCTTCTTCAGCATCTTTTCATTCTTGGTAGGTGCTCTCTCTCATCAGCAGGTTTTCTCTTCATACTGTTGATGTCAAGTTCTGGGCATCCAATGGCTCGTACCTTTGCTCTGAAATTGCCCAACTTATATTTAAGACTATTGTGCCATCCGTGTGAACCACTGAAGGATTCAGGCACTCTCAAACACGGGGGTCTCTCTATTATAACTTCAGCCAACTGTTCTCTTTGGAAAGCTTTGTATTCGGAGATGCTTTTTGCTATGCTCTGCAATGTCTCACAAGTTTCAATTGAGCCCAATTCCTGATTGCAGGAATTCTCCCCGTGCATGCGTGGGTTTCCTCCAGGTGCTCCGGTTTCCTCCCACAGTCCAAAGACATGCAGATTAGGTCA